>VZRI01014200.1:40185-94605 GCA_013397515.1 Upupa epops | reverse complement strand
AGCCATGGCCTCTCATCCTATCACTCGTTGCCTGGGAGAAGAGGTCGACCGCCACCTGTCCACAACTTTCCTTCACGTAATTATATAGAGGGTTAAGGTCTCCCCCGAGTCTCCTCTTCTCCAGGGTGAACAACCCCAGCTCCCTCAGACTCTATTCACAACATTCTCCTTTCAGTACCTTCACTGGCCTCACTGCTCTCCTTGGGACCTGTCCCAGCACCTCAGTATCTTTCTTGAAGCGAGGGGCCCAGAACTGCACACAATACTTGGTCTCACCAGTGCCAAGTACAGTGGGTGAACTACATCCCTACTCCTGCTGGCCACAGTATTGCTGACACAAGCCAGAATGCCATTGGCCTTTCAGGCCACCTGGGCACACTGCTGGCTCATATTTAGCCAGTTGTCAAGCAGTACTCCCAGGTCACTCTCCAGCCACTCATCCAGTCTGTAGCTCTGCTGGGGATTACTGTGGCCAAAATGTAGGACCCTACACTTGGCCTTGTCAAACCTCATCCCAGTGGCCTCTGCCCATTGATCCAGCCTGTTCAGATATCTCTGCAGCGTCTTGCTCATCTCCAGCAGATTGACACCCTCCTTCAACTTGGTGTCATCTGCGAATTTACTAAGGGGAGGTTCGATCCTCTCATCTAGGTCATCAATAAAGATGTTTAATAGAACTGGACCCTGCACTGGTCCCTGAGGGACACAGATAACTCCCCGGTCAAAAACTCACAACAGTGGTCATAAAAGTACAATTTTAGCATTTGTCACAGATCTGAACAAAATGCATTGATAAACTAGAATTTGTTCAATCTTCACAGTGCTTTGTTTCCTTTTAAAGTATCACTAAGCCATCAGATCATGTGTTGTTATCAGATAATTTTCATAATTTTATTTCTTGTAACTTTGTAGCAATCAATCTTTTCATGACATATATCTTACTTGAGTAGCTGAATACTCACAGAACTTAAAAAAAAAAAATAATATCTCCCAGATGTTTGGGTTGCATAGCTGTGTGAGCAGCTCAGAATACTTCTAATCTCCAAACAAGGTCATTAATTTTCTATGACAATTACCACATGAAGTTAAGACTCAAATTGCAAAGCAAGCTGAAGTCACCATGCCATAAATCTGTTGTCCCTATTAGCCTGCTAAACAGACCTGCAGAGAGACTGAATTAACTATACATGTGCACTTCTGAAAGCCAGTTCATATTGAAGTAGAGGGAGCTTTTTCCTGACCGTTTCTCCTTTCAGAAGCAATCTGTTCCTGTAACCATGAATGAAATGAGGAATGAGGAAATGAGGAATGAGTGAAATGAGGAACAGGAGAAATCAGAAAAATTTCACCCAAGAAAAAACAAATTCCTTTGAGAATGCACACATACAAGCAATTCCCAAGCACCAGGCTTATTAGCACATCCTCTTTTTCCCTATACAAACCACAGACACTTCTTCAGTATGTCCCAGTTACCATACTAACTATAATGTATGTCACTGGCAGATACAGGTAAGTTTCTATCTTGCCTGTCTTTTAGAAGGAGTTCATACTTCTGATGAACATCTTCAAAGAAACTTTTTGCCACTGCATGAATAGGACTTGACAGGTTGGGACTTCCCACATTTCCAAGACCTAAACCTGTTGATGGGAAAGTAGTGTATGAAAAACGGACATACTTAAATGAACACAGATGGATTAAACTGTTAGAGCAAGAAACAGCTCAAATGCTGCTCACTCTGCTTCAGAATTAAGAGGAGTCTAAACCACACCGGAAAGGGGTTGTAATGAAAGACGTGGAGTCAAAGTATGAGATTAATAAAGCATTATGTATTATGTACATTTAGTTCAAAGGGTAAGGATGACTGCACAGCCAAGGTCACAGGGAAGACAAGAATTAAGTCTGGTAGGGTAGGAATGTTGGTGGTAAGGGTGGAAGTCCTATGCCAAAATGCATATCTGTAATTCACAATGAGCCAGTAAAAGTCTATGGCAAAAAATTCAGAATTAACAAGAAAGGTTCCAAATAGAGCAACAAAATTTTCAGAACAGTCTGTACCAATCAACAGCCCATTTCCAGGCCAACCCATGGGTCAGCTCGCCTCATGGGGGCAGTGACTCAAGAATCGAGTCATGCAGACTGAATGGGTGGTGCTGCTATGCCCAAAATTAAGGATACATCCTTAGCCAGGCCAGCCCATAAGAGGCCCAGATACTTTTCTAGGTATCCAAAAAAGAGCTGCAATGGCATTAAGCAGATCACAGAATGAACAATGTGTTCACTTTATGTCCCAACATTCAAGCTATTCTAAGGTAGATGACATGAAAAAGTATCAATCTCTGCTTAGCAACAGTTCTTTAAGCAGCACCAGTAAAACATTGGAGACCTACCTAACAGTTTCTCCAGACAGGCAACTGCTCAGTGCTGACACAAGGTCACCAGCCAGAAGAATTCATGTAAGACTCTTCCTTTCTGCTTTCTTCTATTTTATTGGAAGGGTGAAATAATGGGTTTAATGCTTAAACAATATGAAGATTTGTCTCAAGTATTAAGGAGATGCACATTTTTTCCTTGTCTAATTCCTTCAGCTCTCTCCTTTTATTCTTTCTCCTGGTAGTACTCTCTTCTTCCCTTTCAGGCGTTTTTGAGCTCCCCACTATCTTTTACCTCACCTTTCCTATTATATATGAGCTCAGTGTTTATCACATTTGGGCTACCTTCTCAGCCCAAAACTATAATGACTAATTTCACAATTTTTACTGCAAACAGACCAGAGTGTTCTCACATACTGGAGCTCTCATCCTCATTTGGGTCTCTGATGCTGCAAGGACTGATCTTCTACACTTCAACCAAGTTTCTCAAGATCTGATTTTGGACAAAATTCAGGATCTGGATACCACACTCTGAATCCTTCACTCACTATTCTGACTATGCTTCTGAGCCTTGATGTCTGTGGGTGCTTCCATAGAATTTAACAATTCTCCACTCAGTGCTCCCTCTTTCACTTTATCTTTCATCTATTTAACTCGGAAACATCATCTTCACTGTTATGTAAAATCCTTTAGCAGGATGACTTCTCTTGTCTCATTAAAAAAATAGTTTGGGATAAGCTGAAAATAACTGTTAATTTAAATCAAATTTCACAAAACTGATATGCAACAATGTCTGCAAAAAGTCTTGTTTAACTTCCCCCTGAACTTTGTACTCTCTCCAATACTATAAAAAACCACTCATTTTGTCTAAATACATTTTTTATATGTAAAATTTGACCTAATCTAATTTTAAAAGGTGAACAGACATCTGAAAGTAAAAGATTATGTTTCAAGGACAAAAAAATTTATAAAATAATTTCCATTATTTTTATTCAGATGTTTCAAGAAATTCACAACTAATTTTTACAAGAAAAGTATTTAAATAATAAATTAACTTGAGCAGCTGTTAAAGCTACATAAAGCAATTTTCAGGCTAGAGTTCATAAGTCAATGATCTCATTTTTAGCAGAAGATTTATATTTATGCTTCAGCTGTATGATTTTTTTATAATTACCATGTCAACATAGAAGAACAGCAAGGCAAATTTGGTTGGCATCATATTAGCGATACTATCTGTTTGAGAAGTGTTTATATTAAATCAAGAGTTCAGTATATGTATTGAGTCTTAGCTCTATGGATAACATCAACATGGATAATGTATGAAGATGTAAAATGAGAAGATGAAAAATGGATGGTGTTAAGTTTTCATTTTTAAATAAAAACAAATGTCCCTCTACAAATTGCTTGATGTCTTTAGAGAGTCACACTTCCCCTACTTATTCTCCAAAGTACCTTTGGGGTCCTGTTCTGTCCACCAATGACCACAGGGCAGAGAATACATTATTTAAGGTATGCTGTAGTTGACTTCTACTTTTTAAACACAAAAAGGATAAATGCCTCTCATACATGAATAAAGAGCAAATATAAAATGTTATCACTTCTAGTGCTGATTAGTTGACTATACATATGTATAATATATCCATATTTTGTAACAGGGAAAACTATCAGCTCTTTTGCAACAGTTATATGAATAAGTGGACTTAGTTCTTAGCTATGAATTTGTATAGAAAGTATCATTACAATCCTAAAGAGCAATGGGCTGGAAAGCACCACTAGAGTCTATGAGATAGATGGCTCCATGTTGTTCTCCCTTTGAGAAAATGATTTAAACAAAAAGTTTGAAGCTGTATTTGCCACAATCCCCATGACTTACAGTGATCAATTATTTTAAAGCTGGCAAATGCAAATTGGAGTCCTTGACTATTATTGTGGTAGTATCACAATGAAATTACACATTTTGGGCTTTTATAATTAACTTCTTACATGTATATTTTATCAATTCCTAAACAGTAGTATTACCAATTCCTAAACAGTAGTACTACCAGACAGAGAAATTCAGAAGGGAACAGCAACAGGAAAATACTCTGAATATATTACCTTATCCAAGCTCCAGTGAGAAGTCCTTTACCATAATACAGTATTTCTGTATTTAATATAGAAATATGTTTAGAAATGATGGCAATCTGTTTTTTTCCCATTCCAGTCCTAGAATAAAAATGATGGAGGGAAAATCTTTAAAAATAAACATATAAAATTCCTGAACACTATGATAACTGCACAGATGTTTAAAAATCACTCAGATCCTTAAAATTATAGTTAATACTCGAAGCTACAAAGACACCCACTGCCAAAGCTAACACCAGCCGGATACCTGCTTCTTTCCCAAGTTAAGATCATGAATTATGCAAGACTCCTTTGTAGGGGTAACTGTAAAAGGTCATTGGTTCCTATGCTTATCTTACGTTCACTTTTGTGGAGAGATCTATCAGCAACATTAATAAGTTAATTCTCCATGACATGCAGCTGTGAAACATACAGTACACCATGATAATCATAACTCCCATGCACTATGGTACTACAGAAAGCAAGAGTGATGCAGAAGAAAGCTTTCTTTATGCACCAGCATGAGGAGAAAAAGATGAATTGATATAAGTGGAGAGCCTGGCAGTATTTACTTCATAAAAATAAAGAACAAAGCAAGGTCATCTGGAACTTTTACAAAGGAATTCAGATTTTGAATGAACCACAGATTTAAGAATTTCAGTGATGAAAATTTATGGTTCAGAAAAACCAGATCCTTTCCTATCTAAGCAAGAGGAACCCTAAAATGACATTAAACACCAGCAGGTATCAGCCATATTTACACACTGTCCTGCATAACTGTGGATGAAAAGTGAGCTGAATGCTTTATGTAGATTCTCCCTTACTACTGCAATCCTGCCTTCACCTACAGTTTGTTTTTTTCCACTGTAGTTCTCACCCTGGAGAAACACCATTTCTATTGCAAACACAGTGCTCATTTGAAAAGGACTAGTACCTTTAAAAGCATCAACAGATACAGATTTTCATTTTAACTGTACAAGAAGCATGAAATTGGTTTGTTTACACTAGAGGGCAAACATGTTCTGTCCAGATTGTTGAAATTCAACAGAGGTATTCAACATTATACATGTCCAGATAACTTTGTTATGGTCTTCAAGAGAAAAAGTAAGAAGTGAATTTCCCTTCTTTTCTCTATAGTGTAATATATAAATACTTAAATAACTTACATGAATGTCAGGTTTAAATAAATTAATATGGGGAAAAAGTCTTCTCTGAAAAAACGATATAATGATGAAGATAAGCTTTGCCTGTTCTTAACAAAAGATGAATATACTGCATATTTCATGGAATCATTGTGAAGATTCTCATTATGGAGGTTCAAATTATTATCCTTTGGTTCAGTATCATCCATTATTATTTTCAGATGTATTCTCTTATGTCAAAAATTACAGTATTTCAGTATTAACACATATCAGTTTCTTCTATTTAGTTAGTCCTTTCCATTTAGGCCGTCCTGCTTTGAAAAATAATTACTTGCTAGTTGCTAGCCTTAGAGATGAAACACTACTTACAGAAAATCATAAATAAATTTGCCTTTCAGTAAACAAGTTCAAGTTGCACAGAAGGTAGATATAAAAGATTTGAAAGCTTTGAGTGTATTCATACTGAAGGCCCACAGCTGAAAAACAATTTTCTATTAAAATAGAAAGGGATTTTTTTTGTCTTTGCTTATCTTTCTTGAATTGCAAAGATCTATCACCATCTACAGAATCACAGAATCATTTAGGTTGGAAAGGACCTTTTAAGATCATCAAATCAAACCACTAACCTAACTCCATGTAATATCACTCTACCAAGCTGTCAGCTAAATCATGCCCCCTAAGCTTCATATCTACACAACTTTTAGACACATCCAGGGCTGAGCCTGTTACAATGCCTCACTAAACTATTATTGCTTCATCCTTCAAACAGTTTTGGAGCAAAATTTTGGAGTTGCACCACCTACATCAGGTGGTCATCCCTTCTGTCTCTCAACTGTGCTGGTAGTCCTTACATCCAGTACCACAGGCATCAACAGCATCAAGACCATAAGGGCTTCTACAAACAGTGGCCTGCAAAAATACGTAAACATACGAGTACTAAGGTTTCTGCACAATTTTCCAAGGAGTTTCAACAGACCTGCTCTGAAAATCTGGATGATACCAGGCATTTTCCCATGGCACACTCATGCTGCTAAATACACCTGATCCAATGCAGCCACGATGTTGTAAGGAGCATCCTGTTGAGTTCATCACAGGTCAAAATATTTTAAATACAAATGCTACATATGCATACTCTAGTACTACAAGTAGTAGGAGTAATTAATTCAATGCATGAAAGTTTATAGAGATACAAAAGGCCACATACTGAAATCCTGGATCACAGATGCCAATGGTGCAGGTTTTTAGTTTTGAAACTATTTTGGATGTTTTCTTCTGAGGCGAATGTATGGATTAAAAAGTTTATAAATACCTATTACGATCTATAATTAAGGATGTAAGTACCACCCAGTGACAATGCTGCTAATCAAAAACTGAAGTGATGCAATCAGTAAGTATTGTGATTTGGATACTTTACAGCACCAATTGTTAAAAGCTGAAGCAGAGGTCCCAAATGTGCAAATTATTCAAACACTCTTATTGTTAAATGTGGGGCTCTGGGAAAACTCACCTTGCTCAGACTGAATTGTAACAATTATAGATGAATGATGTTATTCAGAGAAATTTCCTAGTAGTTTGATACTAACAGAAGCAAATTATACAGTATAATAGGCAGCATAAAAATACAGATTTTGAGTGACTGGAAAGCCATTAATAAGGCCTCCATCACACAGCACATCACCAGCAGTGACATTTTCCCCATCCCACCAAGCTTTTATGCTTTCTTTTTTTCATTAAAAAACTAAGCCAGGTACCCTCAAAACTCATAAAATGTAGTATAACATTTGTTTTGTAAAAGGAGTTGAAATTAAAATTCCATTATCTGTTATTCAAAGTAGATCTCCACAAAGTTAATACTCCTCCTGTTCAAATACTACAGCCTATTTGGCCTTAGGACTATTAGGATATTCCTTCCTCCATCACTGGCACTCAGTGATCTTTGCTGCTTTTCACTTAAAATATCTGAGGCCAGACCCCTGGTGTGTGACCTCGATCTGGAAAGACAGAGTAGGACCCTATCTGTGTCAGATCTAAGCTAAACAGTGCATGGGAATACTGCTGGGCATACTGTCCCAGGAAAGACATATACGAAGTTCACACAGACTTATCTCTAAACTGTTACCACAGCTAAAAAAATTATTAAGTATGACTTAATTGGGAAACATATGGATAGTAAAGAGGTGGGCCATTATACACTGGTTGGTCTTAGTGCCAGAAACAGTCCCAGGCATACTTAAGGTTCCAGTACTTTGCTCCCAGGCAGACATTTCTATCTGCTGAAGATACCAATCTCAGCAGCATGTTGCGTTGCCATGTTTAAGGGCCTGGGCTGTGAGAGCAGGAATGCTGTAGCCTTACCTTTCCTCTCCTGACCCTCACTCACAATAACCCTGCAGCTCTGCAAAATACTTCATCCAAGGAGGCTCTCATGCAGAAAGGACAAAAGGATGAAAATGAAGCACTGGCCAAAAATACTGTCTTTATCTTCCTATTGGATTTTCAAAAGACTTACGGAATATTTAACATTTTGTATTATATTCTAGGTACTTTTCTGTAAAGAAGGGGATTTTTTTATTAACCAGATTTGTTACCAAATGTATTACAGACTAATACATTAACCTGCAACAACAGCTGGAAAATAAAAACTTAATGATTGTTATTACATATACAGAGCAGTGGTAAAGTAGAAGTGTGTTGTATAATTTGTTCTGATGGGTTTTTTTTTGACTACATAGGCCAGGACAAGACTTCTATACTATACCGATGTCTAATATTTAATGGACCAGATGCAGACTGAATTAATGTATTGCACTTCTTATCCCTTAGAACACTTACAACTGCAGTATCTCTGCACTGGTTGGATTAGTCACTTTTAAAGCACATGTTGAGCTATAAATTTTGAATCACATAAATCTGATGTCCATTTAAGATACAGGATTATTCCAACTAGCTGATAAAATTGTAATAAAACTTTCAGAGTACAGTTGTCCTAATGTAGAACTAGAATGTGAGGACCAAATAAGAGCACAAAATATTCTTGAAGGCAGCACAAGTAACTCCTTCAAAGGAGGGAAAGAAGTAGTCTGGAGAACACGAGGACTGTCGGGGGGAACTGGGATTGTTTAGTTTGCAGAAGAGAAAGATGAAGGTGGACCTTATCACTGTTCACAACTACCTGAAAGGAGGTTGTAGTGAAGTGGATGTTGATCTTTACTCCCAAGTAACTAGCGATAGGACAAGAAAAAATAGTCTTAAGTTGCACCAAGGGAGGTTTATATTAGATACTAGGAAAAATTTCTTCACTTAAAGACTAGTCAAGCATTGAAACATGCTGTCCAGGGAAGTGGTGTAGGCACCAAGCCTGAAGGAGTGTCCAAAAAATATGCAGATGTGGCCCTTTTGGACATACAGGCATGGTGGTGTTAGGTTGACAGTTGAACTTGATGTTAGAGGTCTTTTCCAACCTTAATGACTCTATGGTTACATGACAACTACATCACTTTGGATGTAAAAATGCAAAACTGGAAAGCCAAAAAGAAGTATCCTTTCAAATCTGATTACTTTCAAACCATTAAGTAATTCAGCTCCAAGAATCCAATCACTGAAATGTATTTAAAGTGAGATAGGGAATAGAAAAGCATGGATGACATAGGTCTAGCATTAGCTGTTCTCTGATAACAGCAATCACATCAATCCTCTGGCTTGCAAGAGAATACTGTAAGGTGGATCCAAGCACAACTCCCATTACATTTCCAGGCAGGAGCAGAGCTGGCTAAGGTCTGTACCACAGGACAAGTGTTCATTACTTGCTGTGTACACAGTGCTGTGACTCTGAAGTACTGACTCCAAGAATAACAGAGGGGATTGCTATTTCAGCCTTGAACTAAACGCCTTTTTCTGCACAGGTAAATAAGCAATAATTAGTTATAAAGAATTGATGATACTGGGAAAATTATGTGTCTTTCTGAACAGGAAATTACATTTATTTAATATCCATTCAACCATAATTACTGATGCCACAGACACATGTAAAACCAAAGTCACCAAATGCTTTGCAAATAAAAAGGTGGACAAGGGTTTTGAGACTTTAATCTCACTCGATCAAATAAAGAAAAAATTTATCAGCAGACCGAGGCCAAATTGTTGTTGATTTTGGTGGGCTTTTAAAAAAACTAAACAGATTGCAGCAATCAATAAGTAAGTTTCAAAGAACTCTTTTAGTAAAGGCCAGGCCAAGCCAGCAGGTATTACATTAACTGTCATTATCAATTAGGACTCCGGGAACAGACCTTATTTACAAAGCTAGAATTCTGAGAACCCACTTGTGTGTTTAAAGAACCTCCATTTTGCTCCAAAGTGATATTAGCAAAGCTAAGTGCTGCTTCATTAAAAGCACACATTCCTTAATGGAGAGCAACTTTACCAGTTTGAGGGAGTTCATTTTCGCCATCTAGTCTGGGATACACACATTCATGTTAGTAATTTCAAAAATGAGACAAACAACGGTTTATTTTTCTGCTTTTTCCTTAGAAAAAGGAAGGATATCATAAATAAAGAATGAGTGTAAACTAGACAAACTTTGTCAGGCTCCAGGTGCTTACATGTAGCAAAGGAAGGAAGGTTAAGAATTCCAAGAATACTTTCTGAGAGCTATCTCACATCCTACTCAGACAGGCATCAATCACTCCACATTTTATGATGGAAATAGCCAAACATGGGGAAAAAAAGGAGGATAAATGTTTATGATGAGACATTTGCTCTTTCTCTGTAACTCCTTCTCCTACCTTGTCCGAATGCCTCTTCTAGTATATACAAACTTCAGAAACCACTTATTAAGTCAGCATTACTTTCCAAAAGGTTGTCCTGTGATATTTTGATGATTACAAAGCATGCAAGTTACACAGATGTAGAAATATCACTGAATCACTGTAGCTCCATTAAACTCAAAAACCCAAAAAGGAAGCCTATTAGTTACTGGTGCTGATAGTGTGTACAGTAAGAACCCAAACTTGTTTTGGTTAATCATGGTAGGAAGGCTTTGGTTTTGGTTGCAATAATACAAGCCATAGGTGACAAAGGAGATCAATAGCACTATTGTCTGTGAGAGAAAGTGGCACTGGAATGTTGTCAGCATTCGCACTGACATGGAAAAAATATGCAAATCAATTAAACATAATTATCTCTCTTTTAAGTAGAGGCTCTTTATCACCACCCTGAATGTGCAAAAGGCAGGCAAAACTGTTTTCTAGCTCTATGTTCATTTCTCTTCCAATAAGTGGCATTGACACTTTGACTGCAGTTTAACTGGCTTAAAGAAGATCATACCTTCAGTTTTAAAGGCACCTTAACTCCAAAATGCTCTGAAGTCTGTGTACTTTGGTAAGGTTGGGTAATGTCCTATTAATGAGGAGCACACTCTTTCTTTGGAAGTAATACTTTAACTGAGAAAATTACAGCAAACAAAACCAAGTGCTGCTTTTTTTTACAATAAAACTAATTTTTTATACATAAACAAATATGACTCAGACCTACACAGCAGTTATACTACCAAGACCTTCCTGTCCTTTCCTTGCACTTGAAACAGGCTATCCAATGTTTCCATGCTAAAACATCCCTTCCCGCTCTCCCTTCACCACTGCCTAGACATGAAATGAGCCTTTTTCAAAGATACGCATATCTTCTCATTCCACACCAGTGATTTTAACAGTGGTTGAGAAGGAAGATTCAGAGAAATATGCCATTTCTACCCTATTTAAATAGCTGAGGTATTCATACACTAATGACAGTGAACAGGACTGTAAGAAGTTACTTGACTTGCCAGGCTTATCACAGTAATTCAACATTCATGGGTTTGGCTTAAAACTTTGCTTAAAAAAAAAGCTTTATTATGTCATAAAACCACGGATTCATGCAATGGTTTGGGTTGGAAGGAATCTTAAAAATCATCTGATTCCAATCACCCTGCCATGGACAGGGACAACTTCCACCAGACCAGATTGCTCAGAGCTCCATCCATCCTGGTCTTGAACACTTCTAGGGATGGGGCATCCAGAACTTCTCTGGGCAACTTATTCCAGTGCATTACCATCCTAATTGTGAAGAATTTCTTCCTAATATCTAATCTAAATCTACCCTCTTTCAGTTTAAAGCCATTACCCCTACCTAGCACTAGAGTTCCTTGTTAAAAGTCCCTCTCCAGCTTTCTTATAGGCTTCTCTTTACGTACTGGAAGTCGATATAAGGTCCTCCTGGAGCCTTCTCCAGGCTGACAATCCCAGCTATCTCATGCTGCCCTCAAAGAGGAGGTGCTCCAGTCCTCTGATCACTTCCGTGGCCTCCTCTGGAACAGCCTGAGCAGGTCTATGTACTTGTCATATTGGGGGATCCAGAGTTGAACACATTATTTTTTTCTGATGCCTTGGCCTTTAGGATTCAAATTTGCAAAATTCTATAGGCAACAAGAACATCTATGAACTTTCATTAAAAGCAATAGAATGGCATACTGCACCGCTTTAAAAAAGAAATTCTTTCAGGCATTTTACAGGACCATACACATGATCATATCTCTAGCACAGTGCAAAATACACACAGAGATACACAGACTGTAAAATGGACAGAATGAACTTTGCTATATGCATTCCCCACTTTTCAGCCCCCCCCCTTAAACTTTGGAAGATGAAATTATCAAGGAATAAGCCGGACCAACTAGAAATGGGAGGCTGCACTGCCAATTGTGTGTTTTTCAACATTAGTGAACTTTACAATATTCAGGTGAACTGTGTCCTTTCTAAAAATTGATCCCTTCATTACAGTCAATTGGCTGTAGCAGTAGCTTACACTCATAGTATCTCAAAAAAACTCCAGACTTCCCTCAATTGAACATAAAAGGTAATGTTGTTTTTTTTGTATACTCTTCCCTCCTGTCTGCTTTGCAAATATTTAATAAATATAAATAGCATTAACCTACTCTGTGTGCTTCATTTAGTGGGTTAAAACTTAACTTTAAATACAGTACCCAAGTAAGTAGTCCATAGTCCACAAAAATTATAACTGAGCTGTCTTGGTGAAAATGGAATGTAAATTGGTTAATGCTGTAGAAAGAAAAAACAATATTCTTCAGCACTGAGTAGCCCCACCTTCAAATTCTCTGCAAACAAGTCCTCCTAACCTGGCACTACCTTCTGTCCTTCCCATCCCCCAAAACCAAGAAAATACCAGAAGATAAAATAATCCAGCATCTGGATTTGGAGCCCAGCCAAGACAAAGAAGCAGACTGTTCGAGGGGAACTAACCCTTTGGCACATGTGTAGCCAAAGTCAGTTTTACAAGAAGAAAAGCTGTGATGTCCAAGAGAAGGGGATGGGCTGAAGGATAAGGGAACAAGCTGTGCCAAAGAGAGTGGAAACAGGTCAGGTTGGCAAGTATTACCTGCCAAAGCTCCTCACAGATACTACCCTTTTCCACTTGCCTTACAGAGACTCACAGATGAAACCCAAATCCACAGCCTACCTGACAGTCTCCCCTCTAGGTATGTACCCCACCTGTTAATCATCTCTGGTGTATATATTTTCATCTGCTGTGCTAAAAAGGAAGTAATGTTCAAAATGTTCACTTTCTGTCCCACCAAACACTCTCACAGCAAACAACAGTGATCACCCTCAGCACAATTTAGTAACAGTGGCCACGTTCCATTTTCCAGGAACAAGCCCTCTGACAGAAAAGGGAATAAACAAGAAAATGTGTACAGGGATCACCCAGAAGCTTAAGGGCAAAACTGTGCTGAGTGAGAACAGCCCTTTGTACCCAGAAGTCAACCATTAGATTCCAAGTATTTTAGAATATGAACTCAGTATTTCTTTGGTTAACAAAACTTACAAACCTGATTTGATGCCAGAGACAAAGGGAACACTCATTTTGCAACAAACCTCATGGAAGGCAAAATCCTACATAAGGAAGGTCTCACCCTCTAGCTGAGGAAAATCAGCCTGCCAGCACAGTAGCTGCATTTGCAGTTTTGTAAGTAGCGGTTAGAGCCAAAGGGGAAACTATACTGTTGGAAGCTTAGTTTGGTCACCACAGTTATCATAACCTTCATCCATGAAAAAAATAGTGCCAGGATTTTTACTGACCAAAACCTCAGATGATCGTGCTCTAACAAAGGACAGAGTCAGAAGCAGGGCATCAATGTAATGCTAACACATTTGGGGGACTTGTCCAGGCACACAATAAAAACTGTCACACTGACCCCAAACCTGGAAATAAAGATGAATTCTGTGCATTTTGCTAAATTAGTTTTAGTCTGAAGCTTCTTCTAACACATTTATTTTGTGCAACGTTTAAATAACAACCAAAACTAAAACAAAGAGCCAAACAAAAAGGCTACTACATCCTGGGATAATACAAGACATTATCCTCATTGCTACCATTAAGCAATGTAAGGAGTAAGAAGCTAGAGAGCAGTTTTGCCAGAAAAAAAAAAAAAAAAGAAAAAATCAAAACAAAACAAAAAACCACCCCAAAAATCCAAATGAAGAGGTGAGGGGACTGGGGAGAAAATACAAACTGAATGTGATTCAATGACAAAATGCCACCAGCACCAAGAATTCTGTAGCATGTTACTGATAGCAGCACACATCAGAGAGGTCTTTAGTCACTGCACTCTCCAGTACTTCCAACCTCGAGTTTCCCTTTGGGCTGCTTCTCCTTTCCAGTGCTGTTGCCAAACCACAAAGTATGCTGGAGAGAGCAATGTAGATACAAAGTTCAGAAAACCTGATCAGTGGAGAAAGGTTTAGAATGTGGCATCTGGCTTACACAATTGATATGACACATTTGGGGGAGCAGGAGGAAGGAGAGAACAAACCCTTGTGGCCCAGAGAGCCTACTGCAGAGGAAGCAGTGCTTGGTGGCTTGCCCAGGGCCACTGTACTATCATGAGCACCAACTGCCATGAAGAACATTTAAAAAATATTTTTCCAGATAAGTAATTAAGAAAAGCAAAACAGCCTTTCCATGCTGCAGAGCCTCTACGGTGTTCACCTGACAGTGATCTGAGGGGATCTCCTGTCCTGCCCACACAAAGGTTGACAGCTATCATTCCAAGCTGCAAGAACAGCAAGGTGTGTGCACTCAGTTGGTATCACATTAACAGCATCAGTTCTACTGTAATGTGTACACAAGATTATTATCTTTCACAATCAATATCTGGCATTAGCAAATAATTATTCTGTTTCAAAGCATTTTAATATCTTCACAAAAGCACTGGGTTCTGACAGCAGTCAGCATAACACCAAATTGCAGTTCAGTAATGGATTCTTTTGGTGTGATGAAAAATATCAGTCGGCCCCATTCATACCGATACATAATTCTATAGGATTACTCAAATTTTTACCTCTAATCAATACATATCCTTTTAAGCAATACAAGAAGTATTTTCATTTCCAAAGGAGGGTGACAAAATTGGCAAAGGGTCTCAAGAGCCTTATGAGGAGTGGCTGAGGGAGCTGATGTCGTTTAATCTGAAGGAGGCTCTGGAAAGAGATTAAACATTGTCTACAATTTACTGAAAGGAGGTTGTAGAGAAGTGGGAATTGGTCTCTTCTCACAAGTCACAAGCAGCAGGACAAGAGGAAATGGACTCAAACAGCACCAGTGGAAATTTATTTTAGACTTTTGGCAAATTGTGACTGAAAGGGTCATCAGACATTTGAACAGGCTGCCAAGGTTCAATGACTATCCCTGGATGTGTTTAAAAGTTGTGTAGATATGGAGTAAGGGACATGGTTTAGCAGTAGGCTTGGCAAAGTTAGGATAATGGTTGGACTCAATGCTACCCAGAGGGACCTGAACAGTCTGGAGAGGTGGGCACAAGCCAACCTCATGGGGTTTAACAAGACTAAGTGTAAGGTCCTGCATCTGAGTAGAGGCAATACTAAGCACAAATACAGAATGGGCAGTGACTGGTTGGAGAGTAGACCTGAGGAGAGGGAGCTGGGGGTGCTTGTGGACAAAAAGCTCAACATGAGCCAGCAGTGTGCACTTACGCCCCAGAGGGCAAACTGGATCCTGGGCTACATCAGGAGAAGTACGGCCAGCAGGTCGAGGGCGGTGATTCTCCCCATCTACTCCGCTCTAGTGAGACCCCACCTGGAGTACTGTGTCCAGTTCTGGAGCCCCTATTACAAAAAGAATGTGGACATGCTGCAGGAGGGCCAGGAGGATGATCAGAGGGCTGGAGCAGAGGCCAGACTGAGCAAGTTGGGGCTGTTCAGTCTGGAAAAGAGGAGGCTCCAAGGTGACCTTATTGTGGCCTTCCAGTATCTGACGAAGGCTACAAAGAAGCTGTGGAGGGTTTTTTTAGGTTCTCAGGTAGCAACAGGACTAGGGGGAATGGAGCAAAGCTGGAGATGGGTAGATTTAGGCTTGATGTGTGGAGGGAGTTCTTCACAGTGAGAGTGGTGAGAGCCTGAAATGGGTTGCCCAGGGAGGTAGATGGGGCCCCGTCCCTGGAGGTGTTTAAGGCCCGGCTGGATGAGACTCTGGCCAGCCTGATCTAGGGTGGGGTGTCCCTGCCCATAGCAGGGGGGTTGGAACTGGATGATCCTGTGGTCTCTTTTAACCCTGATTCTGTGATTCTGTAACTTCTTTCCAGTGACAGGGCACTGGAGGGGGCTGCCCAGGGGGTTTGTGGAGTCTACTCTGGAGATGTCTGAAACCTGCCTGGACTTGGTCTGGGTGTTCCTGCTGTGTCAGGGGGATTGGACTGGATGATCTTTCGAAGTCCTTCCAATTCCTAATGATTCAATGATTCTATGATATTAAAGGTCTCTTCCAACCTAACCAATTCTATGATTCTCTGACTACACTAAAAAATATTTGAGATTAGTTTTGTTTAGATATTTTCAACTCATTAAAAACATACTTCAGATTGAAAAACTGATTTTTATTCAAATGTGTTTAACCTGTCCAGCATGTATGAGTTACATAGTCCAAACTCTTTCTAATAGATGAACCCAGTACAACCTGAAGTTATTAACTGGCTTGATTTCTTGAAAACAGATTTTCCAGAAAAATTATTATTTTATGTCATCCAGTCAGAGTCAAGCTTATATAATTCACTGCACAGAAAAGACTCAGTAGCCTCACTTTAAATTAAATAATTCTTTCATTGTCATACCTCATTAAACTATATTAAAAATTGCCTTAAAACCTAGGAGTTTGGAAGAATACTTTCCTATGGCTATTTTAGTAAGAAAAGTAACTAATACTGGGGTTGTCAGATTTCAGTAGACATACAGCAAACAAAACATATTAGAAGCAAAGTAATTAGCACACAGAACTGCTCTGTGTGACTGTCTATTTGTTCCCTCCAGCATAGCAGATTCTCCTGGCATTCCTAAATGCCACCTACCAGTTCTCCAGGGCAGATATCTTCATATTTGTTTAGTACAGTTGGCTAAATAGCAAACTATGGCTATGGCACTGTATCAGTAATAAGTTATTGTCACCTGAGACAAAAGTCTTTGCTCCTGTTTGTCACAACAAATGATGCATTCCAGGAAAATTCTGCACATACCACTGAACAACAGGCACTAAACTGATGTGAAAGAATTAAGGTTTTAGGCTTATCATAGTCAGTATGGTCTTTACAGTAACAAATAATTCAGGTATCTAGTGAAGATACTTCAGAATAAATCACGCTAAGTATTCTTCAGCAACTTTAATAAACTTACAACATTGCTCAGACAGACCAGCCACTGGTAAGTCATGCTTCTCATCTGCTTTTATGCCTAAATCCTGCCCATCTGTGCCTGCACAAGATTTGGCTTTGATTGCGTTACTCTAACTGTACTGTTCTTAGATCCTTTTACCCTGGAAACATAAGACTTTAATACCCCTGAGGAATGTAGGCCACCTTGCAGGTGACTGATAACAAATCCCAATGCCCACATCTGCCTAGGGCTCCAGATGTCCCAAGGCCCCACCCTGCAGCAAGGCTGGTAGCAGCTACTAAAGAGGAAACTGTGTGAAACCAGTTTTGTGCCCAGCCAAAACCAACTCAGGCTGCTGCCAAAAGGAGCTGACTGGACTTTTCTGATGACAAGGCAGCCCCCTGTCAATGATTCCCAACCTTTCCTGCTACCAGGCAGCTGTGGGACATGTTCCACCAGACCACTAAAACCTCTGCCTTTAATTTCCAGTAACAGACGTCACCTCTGAATCTTGCAGCCTGTGTATTGGGCATGTACTTCACAAAGATGCTTCACTCTTGTATGTGGTGACTCTGAAGATTTACCTTCAGCCTGAGGAACTGCAGCTCTTTTGGGTAATAATAAACTTTTGACACTCCAGCACACTGTCAGAGTAATCAGGTTGTCAACTGACATTCAAGAGAGAATAAATTCCCAAGAAGTGAAAGGAGCTAGGGAGCTTATCATTTCAGTGATGCAGCTTCTATTTAATCCGAGCCTCAGGAAAATTCCTGTATCTCATGGAGGTATATCAGGACTGCAAATCTGCTCCTTTGTATATGTATATGTATTTACAAATTCGTGAGTATTAATCTAGTATGCAAACACCATGTTTTACTTTGTTAAAACATACCATAGTATACAGAATCCATGCAAAGAAAAAACTCACACACATGCTCAGGGAGTAACCAAGTGTGCTAGATGAGTACCTTATAGTTATGGACAAAGCTTACTGATAATAAGAGAATGAAGTTAGTATTTCAGAAACTCATTGCCAAGACACTCACCATCATCTTTTCTAAGTCATGGGGATCAGGAGAAATGCCTAGGGACTGATGGTTAGCAAATGTCACTCCAATCTTCAAAAATGTTAAGAAGGAGGACCCAGGTAACTATAGACCAGTCAAACTCACCTCCATGCCAGGAAAGGTGATGGAACAATTTATCCTGGACGCTGTCTCTAGGCACATCAGGACAAGAGGGTCATTAAGGACAGTCAGCATGGCTTCACCAAGTTTGCTTGACCAAACTGATAGCCTTTTATGAGGGCATAATTGGGTGGGCAGATGATGGCAGAGCGGTGGATGTGGTCTATCTTGACTTCAGAAAGGCATTTAACACAGTCTCACATAGCAACCTTGCGGCCAAACTGAGGCAGAGTGGACTGGATGATTGGGTAGTGACATGGATTGTGAACTGGATGCAGGATAGAAGCCAGAGAGTACTGCTGGGACATAGTCTGGTTGGAGGCCTGTATCTAGTGGAGTCCTAAAAAGGATCAGTACAGGGACCAGTCCTATTCAATCTAGTCATTAATGACTTGGATGAGAGATTAGGGTGTGTTGTCAGCAAGTTTGCTGATGACACAAAGCTGGGTGGTGTCACCGACACCCCAGCAGGCTGTGCTGCCATTCAGTGAGATCTGGACAGAGAGAAAGTTAATGAGGTACAACAAGGGTCAGTGTAGAGTCTTGCATCTGGGCAAGAACAACCCCAGGTACCAGTATAGGTTGGGGACTGACCTGTTGGACAGCAGTGTAGGAGAAAGGGACCTGGGGGTCCTAGTGGACAGCAAGATGACTATCAGCCAGCAATGTGTTCTTGTGGCCAAGAGAGCCAACAGCATTCTGGGATGCATCAGAAGCGGGGTGGTTAGCAGATCAAGGGAGGATCTTCTCTCCCTCTACTCTGCACTGGTGAGACCGCATCTGTCCAGCTGTGGGCCCCTCAGTTCAAGAAGGACACAGAGCTGCTGGAGGATGTCCAGCATAGAGCAATGAAGATGATGAAGGAAGTAGAGCACCTCCCTTATGTGGAAAGGCTGAGGGAGCTGGGTCTCCTTACCTTGCAGAAGAGGAGGCTTAGGGGTCTCTAAATACGTGAGGGGTGGGTATCAGGAGGATGGAGCCAGGCTCTTCTCAAGGTCATCTTGTGATAGGACAAGGGGCAATCAGTGCAAGCTGGAACACAGGAGGTTCCATATAACTATCAGAAGGAGCTTCTTTACAGTGAGGGTAACAGAGCATTGGAACAGGCTGCCCGGGGGGTTGTGGAGTCTCCTTCTCTGGGGACATTCAAGACCTGCATGGATATGTTCCTGTGTGACTTGGTCTATGTGATCTTGCTGTGGCAGGAGGATTGGACTAGATGATTTTTTGAGGTCCCTTAAAATCTCTATTAATTCTATGAGTATGTCCAGACAGTTATATCTTCCAGTAGTCTTCTATCTAAGGGAAACCTTTTTTTTAATAACCTAGTTATGGAGGCATTTCAGCTGTGTGTTTAAAAAAGATAATCAAATACATCTTCCTGTCTACAAAGTACCAGGAACATACCAGAAAGTGATTAGGAATGACAAGCACAGTATTCAGTTTTTAGCTTGGAAAACAAAACACTTAACAGACATGGAATGCTTTTGCTCCAGCTCTTTTATGCATAGCTGCCATGACTAATTTGAAAAATAAGAGGACATTTGCCAAACCAGTTTTCTGCAGGAGTTCAGACAACAGGAAAATTCAAACAGAGCAAAAAAGTTCAGACCAATCACACCACATACCTACATTAACTTTGCAAAGAAAGAACCAGCATATCACAAGCTCTACAGGTAAATTTCAACAAAAAAATACTGGTTTGCACTTGGAGCCTGCCAGATTCCCATTTCTGCTGAAGAGGGATCTTTCAACCATTGTACCATTGATGAAGAAGTGATTGTTTCCTACTGGTTTGTGGTCATAATGTGACAGAGACCACAGTTAGAAAGTCAAGATTATCCTTAGACAATCCCCATAAGGATATCTACCTTGTCTGGCTAAGCTTTTCTGGATTTATGTAAACAATTTTTAAATAAATTTGACACAACATCCTGATAGTATGTAGACTTTTGATCAAATGCTTAGATTTCTAGCACAGTATAGAAAACTTCAGAACAAGCCGATTTGCTACCTTGCTTAGAAACTCCTTTAAATCTTGTCAAGAACTAGAGATCCTCAGGCTTAGCTTACTCACAAAGTAATTGTAGTTGTGTAGGATATTATTGCCCTGTGCTTCACAAGACATGCTTGCTACCAGCTGGGTCATATAATAATCAACAAACCACACTCTGAAGTATGTTAGATTTCTCCCAGCAGCATCTACCATGGAAGCAATTACAAACTTTTAGTTAGCACAGTGTTGAATTTTTCACTTTATTAACAAACTGCTCAAGGGTCTCTGAGAGGTAGATAAATTTAGTAGCCTGACTTCATACTTAGCCATGACTTCAATTTATGTAAAGCTTTAATCTAATGCTACTGTCAAAGAGAAAGGCTTGAAGAAAAGAAATAGTCTGTTTGTAGGTTCCCTGAATTCTGGGTTTGGATACCTCACCTGTAAAATAAAAGCAGCACCTGGGTTATTAAACATTCCAAGACTGCATAAGAACTAAAAACACCATAGATTTGGAACAATCCCAAAAACTCAAAACAAATATTTCCCTATTATAAGAGGAAAAAACCTCCAAGCAACAAAAAGCCCAAACTAGAACAGTTGTGGGGGCTTGGAAACCAGTGGCATGAGCACAGGCACCCAAGGCTCACGTCTGGCCACAAGCAGCACACTGCTCCCAGATGCTACTGCTTATGGAACCAAACCCTTCATTCCAAGTCTACAAACTAAGCTACAATACCTTTTTCTTAGCTATATTAATATTTCAAGTAAAAGATGCTGTATGCATTCCCAGAGCTAACAGGATAGGTAAGCAATACCTTTCTCATAAATATCATTTCTACCTGTTTGCTTGTCATTCAAACTGCAAGGTAGTCTACAGAGTGTTAACAAATTCCTACAACAGCTAGAGCCCTACAGTCAATACCTTAACATAATTTCAGAAAACTAATCCCACCTCAGCGATGACTGTCATTGTCTCATTCAGCATTGGCATCTGGCAACAAGTGATTCCACTGAATAGTCTGCACAAAACTCTAAGATTATTTTGAATTGCCTTCACAATTTTTTCATGTCTGACTGTACTGATAGCTGAAGATGAAAAACTACATGGATCTTCTTGTTCCATGACCTTCTTGATCCATGACAATTATTTCTAATGATCCACTTGGCATTTCTTCACCACTTCAATATTTAAGTTCATTACAGTGAAATGACTGTTTTCAACACAGTGACAAGGAAAGAAGAGCAGACAGCATTTAATGCCCAAACAATGGCCAGAAATACTAACACTACATAAAATACATCCAAAGATTTTAACACTGTCTACAGAATGTTCCCTACCTATTGCCCAGTAAGGTCCCGCGTCAGTCCTCAGAAAGCAGTTACCAGGGAGGTTTTAAAAACATCCCTTCACTCACCAGATGTACATGGATCTGCAAAGAAAAAGTCAAATGAAGATAAGTGGTTGTTTTTAACATTTTGAATGACAAAACAACAAATTAAATGGTGTTAGTCCCTTTTCTGCTAACTGAAGTGCTCTGCTAAGATGAAAGAATGAATGGTAAGCACAGTAGGGGTCAAAAGTCAAGTCCCAAAGTCAAGGCTGCCAATAGGCAACTTTTTATAATGTAAAACATCCAAAAAGATCCATGGTGTTCATTTAGTAGTGCATACACTCCATCCTTGACCCATAATTACTGCTACTCCCCATGTCTTAGTCTCTTAATGCATCCCAGAAAGCTTAGGCAAGGTAGAGAATCAATGCTAGGCTGTTCACTGTGCTTTCGCTGCTTATTCGTTGTGCTTTTCAAATACCTGAATTCTTTTAGTACTGTCTGCATGATTTAGATGATTGCCAGCCATCTGTGCTATGAAATGCACCAACAGAACAAGCCACAGATTAACATCCATCTTTCCCAATAGATGTCTTATTTCTGTCCAATAATTGCAGTAATAAATAGAATTGTTTATGCAAGCTTCCTTCTATTCTACGTAAGCAAGTTCCCATCTCCACTGGTGCCACACTTTCACCAGCTTCTGCAGCTTTACTCTTTTAGGGACATCAAATGTGGGCTTTATCATCTGCTCTTTCTCCTGTCCTGGCATCAGAGGAAACCAGTTGCTATGTACAACTGCACTGCATCTGATTGTGAATTTCAGTAACATTTCTTAAGACCTCCTGCCTGTATTGTTAACGTAGGAAGTAATCAGAACATTTGGAAAATACCAGACTACTAAGATGTGAAACAACATCACAAATACAGGGTTTTGCTGGAGCCCAGCAAAAGCCAAAGCACAACAAAGTGTCCAAAGACAAAGACTGTTCATTTGTCCTGTGAAAGAATCTTTTGTCAGCCCTTCCACATCTTCTGCAATCTATACAATTCAGAGAATCCTATCCAAAACTGAAAGTCAACTTTCAATCGGAAAAGCTGAAATAGAGGAAGTAACTCTGGTAGGTATAAACAAAGTATCTGTAACATAAGACTTTGTACTGACTGTGTAACACAAATAAACATACAGTTAATAATCTGGATGCATTTTAATTCTTTATGGATTGTTATGCTAAAGATGTGTTGAAATCTGATAATATGCCCAGTAAGATGTGGATTATCATCCTGGTATCTGATTTTCAGTTTAACATGCCTGCTTACAAAAGTAAGAAGAAAGTAAGAATACCTCCTACAGAAATCTCTACAAGTAGAGATCTGCCACATTCTCCTTGATTGATACTAAACTTACGCAGCACAGTTTAAAAGTGTTCCTCCTCCTTTTCCTCTCAATGTATTACTCTGCATCTTCACTGGAAAAGCTGGGTCATGGTAACTTTTCCACAGTAAAAGAATCAATAACTCTGATTAGTGTAACTCTTGGAAGTTACAGAGGATTTCAACCTAGAGAGCCTACAAAATTGCAATCATAAAGCCTACTTCTGTATGCTGTAATAAAAACACATGAAGTTCCTAAACTCATTTGTACCCTGCTACAGAGCACTGAAGGGTTCAAAAGTAGTTAATTAGTTAATCAAAGAAATTATCTGATTAAGCCTGTTCAGCTCTGTCTCAACTGAGCAAATATTTTGGCATGTGGCTCCAGGAGCAGAGGGCCCTGGCCACCCAGAACAGAACTGATAGCTCTATGGCCTGCAGATCGAGAAACCACAGCTGAGATTGATGCTCTGCACTACTGCTCCACCTGTACAGAAATGAATATGCTTCTTGTACTGCTTTTCAAGATACCTACCTCAGTGCAGGTGTCTGAGATATAGAGGATGGGAGAAATGATTCTTTTTTTACCCATAAAGGCTTTTAGTTAATGTAAACAGCATTAACAAGCTACAATCTCTTGTCAAATTAGGCTCCTTGCAAAGAATCTTTCAAAGCAAGTTTCAAAAATCCAGACAAATGAATTACCAGTGAAAGATACCTCTTCTGTTTCAGCCCTAGCAACAAGCGGTGCCAGTCATTTTTATTTTTTTTCCAAATTTTGGCATCAGTAAAAAAAAGTAATATAAACAAAGTGTGTGTATTAACTGTCTACATATAAAATGAGTTGGTGAACTACATCAGTTGTTTAATGCAGAAATATTATATTTCTATTCCCTATATTTTGTATAAGCTGTTGCACTGCCAAGCTCCTACAAAACACTGCGGCCAGTATACCATTTGGACAGAAGAGCATGTAAGCCTCCGAGAAAAGGATTCCCAGGCTATCATTCCATATATTTGTAGTGATTAGAAAAACACCACAGCTATTTAAAAAAAGATTTTTAAATTGGTATACTTATGGGTGCTTTCAAGTTACATTGCATTTTGAAAACATGAAGGTTAGGGGGTTTTTACTGGTTTGGTCTAGCCATCTCAAACTTCCCTAAAAAATCATTACATTCCATTTTACACATGCTACTTTGATTACTGGTGACATCATGTTCAGTTTTATCCTTGCAAGAGTGATACCAAACAGTTCAGAGCCTATAATTTCAATCTTTCAGTATTATCCAGGATGTCCTGGTCTTTTCACTTACACATATTGGAGGATTGGACTAAAATTATCCATATTCTGTATGCAGTCCCTGACTTCTTGATTCCTCTTTTTCTGCATGAATTGGCACACTGAAACACCAGTAGAATATGTTTTCTCAATGTGGAAAACTCTTCCTCTCCACAACTTTGAGATCTCCTGTGGTTCCCTGGCTCCCTAGGCTTCAAATAACATTCCACCTATATACCAACATTCCTTAATATATGAATTATACGAAATTCATACCTCATCATACAAAAGAGGAGCATGACTACAGAGGCTTCTGTATGAGCATTTCCATGATATTTTTCAATGTCAATGTAAACAACTAGTAAAGAAGAGTCTCTTTTATTAAACCCTATGTTCTTTCAGATGGATGGATCTTTTATTCTTACTGGAACTATAAAGCTTTATTTGGCTCATACAGACAAAGAATGAAGCCATTCACCTGCAGTTGTTGAACTGCAGAAGATAGATCTGAAATGATTTTCACAGTTCTTTTGATTAATAAAACATTAGCTTTTTATAACAGGCAAACAACAATAGAAGGCTACAACATATGCATGGGTGCAACAGTAAATACCAGAACTTATTCCAACTTGACATTAAGCACATTTATCTATCATAGAATCATAAGTTGGGAAAGACACACAAATTAGATCAATGATACAAGGGCACTTGTATGTTGGTTACAGGTTCTACAATACGCATAATAAGCTTGAAAAATCAGCAATGTAAGAAGCATCTTCACACAACTCGTCTTACTCCTTGGTCTGATGCATGTTAGGGTGGCCCCTCACATCACTTAAGCAAGTGAACATTATCCTGCCTTAATGTCACTTCTGGCATCTTTGTGGTGAATCAACGCCTTAAGAATGATCAAAACATTATTCACTGTAGTTAAACCACCTATTTGTGTATCATGGTAGACAAATTACATGCCACTGAAAAAAATGTGTCTGAACCTAGTACAATCAAATAAATGCATTCTCTCAAAGGCAGCTATTATTTCAAGGAAATTAGCTATTCCACTAAATATTTGACAGAGAAGCAGCAGTAATGAGACACAGGCTGCTTTATGACAATGACTGCATTTTCTGAAATGATTTCTGAACTGATATGACCATGCTTATTAAATGCATCTTCATGTTGGAAGACACCAGAGCTCATCACATGGTTCCACAAAAAATAGCCTTCATCACTCACAAGTGGAAGAGACATTGCTCATGGTCCTGGGCCACAGTCCCTTCATGTGGTACACACTGTCCTGCACAGCAGAATTGGCCATCATACAACAGGTCATCAGCAACTGTATCACATAACAAACATCTCTCCTGTGTAGTGTTAGCATCACCCAGCACCAGTAGACCCAGAGACTCACTGCTGCCTCTCCAAGGGTTAGAAAGTGTAGCTAAAAAACTTAAGGCACCCTCTCACACTCTAATCCAACTGCAGTAACTTTGTGGCCACAAGTAAGAAAAGGTCATCCACACACACTGGACCAGCATGTTGTTACTGTTTGAAACAAGTGAAACTGAAAAGGTTTATCTGCATGTGTTTCAGTTACCTGTATGTTTGAGATAAAACACTGGAAATGGATTCAAGAAAAAAACAGCAGGATGTGCTGCAGGATGCACACTGCATATCACACTACATGGTGGGTCACCTCACTGGAGCGAGCATGACCCCAGTATATGCGCTAGAAAACTCAGGATTCAACCTAGAATAACAAAATCCCAGGGTAAGCACAGTTTACCGGGCAATATGCTTTGAAGTACATCTGGGTTCATGGAGTCTTGACCATGCTGTATTGCGCCCTGTAGCAGACCTTAGAGCTGCTCTGTGCCTCAATTCAAACTGCCACAGTCATTACAAAAGTGATAATTTACTTGGGAGTTTTTTTCTAAGTAAAAGTTCCATAGTGTTGTTCCCTTGATAGATATGATTAGGCTTGGCCATAAAAAGTAATCAAAGCCAAAGACACAGCAGTTCATTGCTTCTAATTTCTTTTCTCCTCTTGACCCTTACCGCATATCCTCCTTACTCTAGATAGGACAGAAAAAGGGTGGTCCCAAACGTAATCACAACTAGTCCTGTTGAACTCATGTAGAGCAAGGGGGAGAAACCACTATTTAGAAGGAATCTTACTTTCCACTAACATTTTACAGCGTGACATAAAGCCACTTGCAACTTCATAATCACTAAAACCACCAAGCAGTTCACACTTTCTTGAATGAGTATCCAAGACTTTGCTCAAAACAATTAGAAACTGAGTTCATAAAATGGCTCAAGTGAACAAAATAAGAATTCAGAACTAAATTCAAACAATACTGGCAGGCAGACAATAAAGGAGAACCACTGCACCAATTCATTATCAAAGTAACACATACATTTGTGTGCATGTGAAAAGGCAGGCAAAAAAGAAAAAAACCCCATATAATATAGCTGAAATCTGTCTTCAAGCTGAACATTTGAGATCAGCTGGGAGTAAGGCACACAGTTCATGAAGTGAAGCAAAAACTTACAATCATCTCCATTGAACAAGGAGAGCAGAAATAAAATATTGGTTCTTTTGGTCTGTTTTTCCCTGTCTACAGCCCTACTTCCATGGTAGACTATTGCTACCCAATCCTTAAATTCCAACATGAACAAAAGGAGTTGTTTGCCTATATCAATAGAGTCACAGAGATAAACCACATACAGATTAAAACACAAAATTGTATAGTGGTCAGACACATAGACATCTGTTTACATAACTATCACAGGTGAGTTTCTACATACAGGTTACCAGCAATGAATCCTAGACATCTACTGGAATCTACTGTCCAGCACCACAATGCCATGACAGCATAGCATGCAAGTGAACAGTCACGGAGCACAGTGCTGGAACAGTTCCTCATAATAATTTGATCTTTCTCCTCCAAGTTTTACCACTGTCATTTTCTCCTTAGGTGGCAAGACTTAAAACTTGGTTTAAGTTCTTGAATGATGCAACATGACAGTTGTTATTAATAACTTATGCCCCCCAATAAGCCCTCAGAATTCTGTATTCACTGATGACAAACCTGTATTGCATAAAATTACTGTATGTTACTGTACTGTAAAACTGCTGGACTGATTACTTATAAAATGAGTTTGCAGACTGCAATGGATTTACAGCAGTATTTAAACAGCTTTTACAGTTCCAGACATTAATCATTTCCACCCCTACTATTGTCCGTGCTTAAATGCTACCCAAATGCAACAGATTATTCATAGTCATATCTTCATATATGAACTTTTTTCTAGGATTATGAGTAGGATTCTAGGATTATAAGCTTGTTAAGTGATCAGAAACAGAAATCTTCCACCTTAATGAGTGTAAAGCAGAGAGAAGTATCTTGTCTTCACACTGAGTTCAGTTTTCTACATTACCCACACATGCTAGGTGTTAACCTATGCTTGATGGACCGGTGTAGCAGGTCTGTGATACCCTAATGCTGCATATCTCTCTAAATAGATACAGAATAGGAAAGATGGGAAAGCTATCTACTTTTACAGGAGAAGAATGGGTCCTGTGTTTACTCTCATAATGCAGAGAGGTTAAAATTTTCTGCAAATTTACTAGAGCTCCATATCCTAATATCAGCATTGCCAGCATGGAATTTCTTGTCTTCCATGCAGTCTCCCCAGTCTCCACCAACCTATGCAGCAGATCCCTTCCTTAGAATGTAACTGCTAGCTCAGACATGTAACAAGACAAAAGGTTATGCTGCAGACTACTTCTGCACAAACAGATGTGTCATAATAACTCAGAGTTATAAAGCACAATGATTTAGAAGATATGATGTCAGCATCACTGAAAATGAATTTTCTAGGAAGAAGTCTCACATAAATTTGGTTAGCACAGTAAGTATGAATTGCATGACAGATGGAAACTTGAAGCTCATAATTGTTCTATTTCTGCAATAAGCCTTCAGCTACTGACTGACACCATGGATAGCAAATGAATTGGAACAACTTTACACCTGAGAGGTTAGTCTGAACTGAGTGCCTGTGCCCAAGTATCCACACCTTTCATAGAAGTATCTCTTCTTGGTTGGAATCAATGATCTCAAGAGTCTTTTCCAACCTGAATGATTCTGTGACCTCATGGATCAGTGACCACTAGTGCTTTAAGCATAAAATCGGACAAGGTTGCTTTCCAGCTGCCGTACCTTCATTAAGTATTATTTAAATAGTTCTTACATTCTTATAACATTGTATCTGTGAAATGCTCAGCAAACAGTAAGAAACATTACTTTAAGTAAGATGTCAAGATTCATTCTACTGTAAGCCACATTGCTACTCTGAAGTGTTTCTGAAGTCTATACTAACAAATATTTTCTAGTGATGACTTTCTTTTCGATAGAACACTTGCTTTCTAAAGCTCAATAAAATATTATGTTTAAGTGTATTTTCATTTCATAATTTACAGTAAATGTGATACAGACCACACTCACCTCTGTCAGGAACCACCCTTTACAATGTCTTAAGAAAAACTGTTTCTCATAGATTGAGAACTAACTCATCAGTAAGTTACTTGTTACATCTCTAACGAATTGAAGTGATATTTACATAAACACCCATCTCATATAAAGAATTTAAAATGAATGATTTCCCCTGTGATACACAATTTGAGCACAAAGTGTTCCTTCAAGTCCTGACATAAATCTGTTTGTACCTTGCTAGTATCTCATGCCTTTTGCCTTCTACAACTGTAGTAGCAGCCCGGAGCCCCTCTGCCTTCTATCCTCATACTGCTCTCTTCACCAAATTACCAACCTACCTCTCTTCGGCCAAATATTCATCTAATAAATATTTGGTGAAAATGAAGGAATACCCTTTCGGTTAAAAGAAACCCATCGTTTAGGCACCCAGCAAAGCCATAACATAGGGAATTCCATTTGGACTGAGTGGCCTCATCACTGCATGCTGATATACCTGCCCTTCCTTTCCCTACAAACTTTATCACTGCTTCTTGTTATAATTTTTACGTATTTGCAATGCTTTGAAAATATTATGGCACCTACCTTAAGATGCAGTCACTTCGCCTGGGCTGAATGCAAGTGCTGTTGTGACAGACAAACCACTATTCTATTTTTTTAAAAATCAGACCCAAAAAACCAATTAAAAATACCCTAATGAAAGAAAACCAAAGCATTTCCTACATTTCTTTTTCTGTGACAAATATTCACGGCTTCTATTTTGTCCACAGAAAACTGGTACTTCAAATAAGATACACAATGTTATATTATTCAGCTTGATGCTCCATGAGTAGCACAAGATATACACCAGTTCTGATAAAAAAACAAGTTCTGAAGCAAAAGGAAGCTTTGCAAGGCCTATCTCTAATTTACATACCCATTAACAGAAGCAAACATAGTCAAAAGACCTGGTGAGTTAAAGTTATACAACCAAAAACTACCAGTATGTATTCCTCAGCTTTCAGATAATGGAAAAGATACCAATCCAGAAATACGGAAATCGACATAAAAGGATTATTCTGGTTTTCCCTACTGGAAAAGAGCACAGGATATAATTTCAGTGAGGAAAAATGTATAGACATTAAGCTCTTTACATCTTCCCAACTCATTCAGCATAGCAAAATCACTCAAGCACTCTCTGGGACTAGTGCTGCTAAGCTGCATGGTGCCACAGAAATTAATGTCTTTATAAAGTCCCCAATTATATCTTGGCATGGTGTTGCACTGTACTGCACTGACATCAACACCAGGAGAACAACAGAACAGCACATAGTAATGAAAACAGTGTTTGACCACACTTGGAGAATTTGACTCCAAGATATTTGAGAGGAATCTACTTCTCTATATGTTAGAGTAAGATTCAGCAGTTATCTTCATGTATTTAGTAAAAGTTCCCCTACTGTTTACTGGCAATTTTAGAAAGTAAGGACTCCTCAGAAGCATGGTAAACAGGCTTGTTTCTCAGTCCCTTAATTATTAAAACATGCTAATGTCCTGAACTAATACGGCAAGTAGCAGTTCTAGTAATGGAAGGCTGAGATTTGGTGAAAAGACACAACGTTCCTATTTAAACATTTCAGACTGTCTGAATAACTTTCCTTAATACTGATATTTATCACTCAGCACCACCACATCTCAACTGCAATCTATTCTAATCTCAAAATTTAAAATAGCATCATCGAAATAATCTCTGGTATTTAAATAAATTGCACCAAATATTTCTACATTGATTTTATTCCCAAGTACATTTTCATTACTGATGTGATCACACAGTTTACACCATACTAAGAATCTTTCAGATTTAAGCACCTCTTTACTTAGCAAGTAATTTCAATTTTTCCTGTCTGTAAGCACTTGCCTAAAATGGGTTCCAATTCAAGTAATAAGATATAAGGTATTTTAATGCCTTCTAAATTCTAATTTGTGATTTACCATGAACAGAAAGATGACCAGGTGTGGTCATTTGTAGTTGCCACACGAGGAGGAAAGTGAAGCTGTGATTGAACACAGTGAGTTAGTAATACACTCGATTCTGAACAAGATATACACTACTCATGCAGATAACTAACTAACATCTCTGTAATTAGTCTGATGAGAGTTTGCAACAAAAATCACCAAGGACTTCTGCGAGAAAAGAGTATTTATTCCTCTGCAATAACACCCTGCTCCATAGGCTTCTGCTCAGAGTATTGGCAGTATGTTTTTACAAATGTTACCCTCATTTTTTTTCCCGAGCAAGACTTCGAGCAGACCACATGCTAATACTTTCAGTCAATTACAGATAGAATCAAAAGTTAAAAATAAAGGAGGGTGTGGAATAAACCACAGAAAACAAAAACTCCGTTCAGGTCCATTACAGCAGGACGGACTGCGACGCCGGCAGCTCATCCACCGTTCTCGCTCTGCTTTGCAAGTCCAAGTCCACACGAAGCCGGTTTCTCGGTTGTTTCTCCAGAGTACCCCGGCCACGTTTCCCTCCCTGTGGCCCCCACAGATCACCCACCACGCCGGGGGGCATAAAACTTTTCTCCCTCACGCCCGTCCCTGCCGCGGGTCAGCGGCCACGATCCAGTGTCATCTGTCACCGCTCCCAGCAGGACTCCGACACTGGCAGGGGCCGCGGGGTCTCAGGGTCTCGTCACAATCCCCGAGCTCGAGAGGGAGGCGAAGCCGACGGCAGCCGGACCCCAGTTCGCCGCGGCCACTGCCTGGGCTGGAGGCGGCCCCAGGCGGGGGGCGGAGAGAGGCGCGGGGCCGCCGCCCGGTACTCACCGACTGGCTTAGAAACTTCCCCCGAGTTTCGGCGGCGGCCGCGGCCCTCCCGACAGTCGCCGGCACCATCGGAGCGCCTCAGCGAGCTGCCGCCGTGGCGGCGACACCGCCAGGCATCGCGCTGCTCCGCGCGGGCCGGCCCCAACTTCTGAGGCAGCTACGACCAACCGCGGCGAGGGGAGGGCGGAGGGCGCGGGACTGAGCTCGCACCCCTCCCGCAGGGCGGGACGGTCAGGCCGGGGCGGGGAACGGCAGAGACCGCAGACCGCCTCTCCTGTCCGCACCTCCCCCACTCACCCCCCCCTTCACACCTCCTCGTTCGCAACGGAGGCACTACGCTCCCCTTCGCTCGCGGCAACCCGCACCCCCACCCCTCCACGCTTGTCCTGCTCTTGCTGCATGGTGATCACTGCTTACTCTCCTTCCCCCCTAAGTCCCGCGCAACCCATGGGGAGTGGTGGGTCAGACCCAGGGCGGGGTGTGAGTCGAGCGGCAACGGCCTGATAGCCCCGATCCCCGGGGCCCTACACTTTCGCTGCGCCGCGGGGCTCCGTCTAGAGGAAGGCAGCAGCTACTGCAGCGCATTGTCGTGTTGGGGGCAGGACTGGAGCCCCGCCGCGGGACCCAGATCACCAGGGGTTTCGCTGGAGCCTTCCCCACAGCCATAGCGCGCTGTTGCAGCGTGTGATAGTGCAGGGAGGGCAGACGCCAGGGTTGGTTTACATAGTGAATCTGGTTTTATGGAAAAGAGTATGTCAGGATGCTACCCCCGCCGCCTTCAAGGGGGGATGAAGTGGCTTTGAACCAGCCTCCTCGACCAGGTATGTGGTAGAGCACAAGCAGGACCAGGTGACGTGACTGTGGACATGGGCTACAGCAAAAGGGAGATACACTGCTTGGACTTTTCTTACAATAATAAATCTTCTGAGAAACACTAGATGGAAGAAAACCATGAAAATGTGCATAATGCCAGCAGCTTATTTTATGTAGGCATTATTTATGTTGATGAAGGACCAGTGATAGACCTACATGTGCACAGGTGACCTCGGTAGGGACGTACTGATCTTTAAGGCCCTTGTGACAGCTCTCTCCCCACCTCCCCACTTAATGCTGGCTCAGCATCTGGCTTCCTCATAAAACTGAGGTGGGACAAGAGCCACACAAGCCAGTGTTGCAAGAATTTCACAATCATTTGCTCAGGCATGATGCAAACACCCTTCTGAAATTAACTCCGGGCAGAAGAGAATAATTGTAGCTCACCAGAGTTCCCTGCTGTGGTTTGGTGAACAGGAATGCTAGTGACATTAACCAGAAGTTGTTAGGTTACAGGGGCTGGGGACAGTGCATTTCCCAGCACTTTTCACTGCTCAGGCTGGTGTTGCCTTTCCCATGTTCTTGAATCAGGAGCTGTGCAACTAGATGCTGCTTACCTTTGAGGACATTGTGTGCCTCAGACTAATCTGCAAACAGCAAGTGACCCCGTGCTCAGACAAGCTGTCACTCCAGTCTGGCTATCTTCCCACTGCCATGCATACCAGAACAAATTGGATTTGTGTGTGTATGTGTGCAAAACCATGTACCTGGGGCAAGATGGTCTATGAGATAAGCCCTTAAAATTTTCTGATCAGCTTAAAGGAATTGAAGCCTGACATGTCAACAACTGTTTGCTTGAAGTGTCAATAAAGTTTTGAGAAAAGTGCACAATATACATCTTATTCCTTCACCAGAGCCATCTCTTATATTATCCTTGTTTAAAAAAAAAGCAGAACAAAGCAAATCACATTATTTCCATAGTATTGAGTCACTCCATTATTTATGTCAAAAGGACATTAGGTTTTAGTTCTTACCACAGCTTAGGGATTCATAGTCACATCTCATAGGCTTATACTGCCAAACTAGTGGTTGTTCTTCAGGCTTTTCGTCCTTACCTCCTGCTATAAAAGCTATGGCAAATTATGACTATTAACTTACTAGGCTAGAAACTGTAATCACAGACTTCATCCTGAATCAGTAGTTTTGTGGTTGGCTTGGTGGATAGTATCACAGCTCCCAAGGTATTTATGGCATTTGTTTAATTCAACATTCCTGTAAAGTAGATCTGAGATTATTATGAATTGTTTTGTATTGATCAAGTGGATATGGGAGTTGAACACCTAAAGTACCACACAGATAAACCCTAGAAAATACATTACTGCTTCCTGTATATATGTATATATATGTGTGCATGTATAAACATATAATATTAGATTAGTAGATTTGGGGATTTATATTCTGGATTTATACCTTCCTGGCCTTTCCATATTCTAAATGCCACTTTTTACTTCTTCACATGGTTGGTGATTCAGTTTCATGGGGATTGTTTTCAAAGCCCATTCACTGACAACAAGACTAGATTTAGGCAAAACCGAAGTAATTTTCAATTAGAAAGATCATAGGTGTGTGGATGGGGCTGGAAAGACTGGAGACCGATAAGAAGGTGTGTAGGTTCTGGCCTGGAATAGCAGGGTGTCTTTGGAGTGGTGAAGGTCATCAGCACAAAGCTTGGAAGGGGTTCAAAATTTGTGAAATAGATTCTCTGAAGTTGGAAAACAAGAAAAATGGGTGGTTTTATTAGTGATTATGACTTCATTCCTAAATTAGGATTCAAGTTTCCACATTGTCTACATCTAGTCCTTGAGCTGCAAAAACAGTCTGTAAGACAAATATTTGCATTTCTCCCATTGTTCCAGTGCAAGTAAATTTCACAATAAATGGTCAGTGATGTCTTGGATTCTCTCTTACTAAAAAAAAAAAAAATCAAAACAGAGACAAAATCTGTCTTTTAATAACTGGTGTAGTTCAAGTTTTTTGGGGGGCCATTGTAATAAGCTTAATTCTGTGCTGATTCTCTGTGGTAGTATTTTAATGATGAACAGAAATTAGCTTTGGAATATTCAAATTTGATATCTTATGAAGAACAAATCTTAAATGTATCTCAGCAACAACATAGGAAGTTATTATATTCTTCATACATGTGGTAGGAAACACCCACCTTTCAAACTACAGTTTTTGTATGCCTATGTACTTCACGTTGTGTCTTTAATATACTTTGTAAACAATTGCAAATTCTCTCCAGTTTGAATTAAAAGAACTGGAAAAGACAGACTATCTTGAATGTAGTAGATGCCTGGCTTCTCACAAATTTTTGTGACCTAATGTCTAGTAAGAAACACCTACTACTGTCTGCACACATGGCTGGCAGCTAACATGGCAGTCTATTACAGTGTATTGAAAGTCTCCTTTCTGAGCATGATGCTCTGGAACTAGGTGGAGAAGATGTGAATGATGGCTGAAAGCAGTTTTGCTTTCTGTTTGTGTTAGCATATAAAACACTGTTTACCAACAGGTTGTCAAATATTCCAGCATCTCAGTTCATAACAGTTCTTCATCAGGAAGAGGCTCCTTCACTTTAAAGTGGCTACAGGCAGTGTGTGTTGTATTATGATTGGACGTAATCTCTGCAAGAGTAGCTGTGAATATCTAGTGTAAGCATTGGCTTAAATCTGTGATTGTACAGAATAATAGTAGCTGTATTGCTAAATTCTGCTATAGGTAAGGTTACACCAATCCGTCTCTGCTTGGTTTAGCAGGCAGTAATTTCCTGCAGTCAGCAAAAGCTATGTTAATACATATATTTCCAGGTCAGTATAATCAGGTTCATGTGCAGGGTTTATGTTAGAAAATAAAGGGCTTCTTGGGCTGATAGAATTTCAAAAGGAAGGAAATAAGAGACATTTTATTTTGTTGAGCATTTTGCCAAAGCAATATTGCAGAAATCATGCCTCATTGATAGTGCTTTACTTGTCAAGCTTTTAGGTAAGACCTAAGACTCTAAGGTCTGGTCTGAGAAGATCAAAATTAGTACTATTCACTGTTTAAGTTAGCATGAATGTGTTTCTCTTGAGTTAGGAACTACATACATTAAATTACAAAAATGTTTTCAACACTGCAGGAAAAACTTCAGGAGACTGAGATTACATCAAGACATTATTCATATTCTACCTTCTTAGCTGAAACTTAAATGTTTGTTTTTATCTGTTATCTTTGCTTTTTGTTTAATAATATCATGTGAGCACTGGAAAATCCAACTTGTAGTGGATCTTAGGAGTTCTCTAGTAAAACTTCTTGCTCAGTACAGCACCCTCTTGCACTGGGCTTTGGACAGATGTATTCATAAACTTCCAGGAGTGGAGACTGTACAACACCTTAAGGCAACTTGTTCCACTGTTGTACTTTCCTTTTAGGGAAAAGGATTTCCTTTCTTCTCCAGTTTGTTCATCTTATACACATTTTCTCTTCTCCTGCCACCATGCACTGCTGTGAATAGCCTAGCTTTGTTTTGTCATGCTTTGGCCTTCACAATTGCTGGGGCACACAGTAATTTGCTGTCTACCAAGTCAACAAGATCCTTTTCAGCTGGACTGCTCCTCATGCAGTCAGTGCACAGCTTATTTCACTGTATGAACTTCTTTCTTCTCAGGATGGGATTTTGCATTTTTCCTGGAAGAATTTCACATTGATCATTGGTCATTGCTCCAGCCTGTCTAGGTGCTGCTGAAAAACAGCCTTGCACCTGATTGTACTGACTGGTCCTCCAGTTTGGTGTTTGCATTTGCAATTTGATGAGAGTGTACATTACCTCCTCCTGGTTATTGATGTTAAACAGAACAGGTACAATATTAATCCAGTGGTACTTCGTTTGGTACTAGCCTCCAGGCACAGGGAATATGAATCAATATTTTTTTAGTAATGCATCACCTTTTTCTAATTACTCTTGACTTACCTTACTTAGTTGGTAATGAAAAAATAGGGAATGTAGAAGGAGCATGTTGGACTTATAGGAATAAGGTAATGATATAGATTAATATGTGTTTCTCCCTTTGTGTCATGACTTTAGAAAACTCAAGAAAAGAAAGTCCATCATTGCTGGATGAGGCTTAAGTGATAAACTTTGTATGGAATAAATTGATCTTGTTATATTTGCCATGAAAATTTCTGTTTACAGTACAGGAACAAGTAAAAATGCTTGCAATGAGTAAGTTAAAGCCTTGTCTTTCCTCCCTTCACCTTCTTAATGCTCCCTATTTATCTACAGAAATACTTTGTCAATCTAAATGCCTCATCATTGAAATTGCAGGAAAAAAAAAGACCATTTGGGTTATTTTGTTACAGCACAAAAACTGTGCTCATGGTTTGCCATGAAAAGCAACCCCACTAGTAAAATGCATACTGCAACCATGGTCAGACTTGTACCAAGATTTGGACATGCACAGTGCTTGCTGTATGCAAAAATAAAACCAATGTTTAATAGCAGCTTTAGTCTTAGCCTTTGAGTATGTGGAAAATTTTCGGTTGTGGGTTGTCTGGTTTACATCCTTTAAAGCTACAGAGCAAAGCTCTCCTGAATACTTTATATGAAAAGCAGAATAACAAGCAGAATAGCCTGACCACCAAAATACCTGTGGAAACAGATTTTTCTTAAAGGAACTAAACTTCAAGGAATCCATATGAACATGCATGCAGGATAAGACAGCAGAGGCAATGAAGGAATATCCTGACACAGCCTGCTCACTCTTTCTGTTGTTTCTAAGGCATCCATCCCGTCATTACATACAGCTAGTATAAAATGAAGACTATCTGATTGTGTAATGAATACACTGGTTCTTTAGAAAAAGAAAAGTATCAGTAGATGTAGTTGGTTTCTTTGTTTCTGAAAAAAAGAGTAGTAGTCAAAAAAAAGTAGAAGTCAATATTTTGCTTCAGTCAGTGTATTCAGTGCTCTCTGCTGTTTTTAAGGTAAGGAATTTCAAATCTGGTGTCCTGGTCTGCTTTCAGCACTATGTAGGCTGTCCTCATTGTGGATGCTACATTAGCTAGAACAAATAAATAGTGAGAAACATTAATGAATTTTAAGATCAATAGTGTGCAAGTATTGCCCTGTAGATCTTAACTGAATCTCATCCTTGGTCCTTTCAGTGCTTATTGAAGGTTGTGACCAGGTACATACTGCAAAACTGGAATCTAGATCCTCAGAACACTTCTTGCTCCTAGGTGTTTAATTTGTCCTCCATTTCCTTAGGTCAGTTTAGGCATCCAGTGAAACTTTTGCCTAAAGTGCTAATGTCAAAAGTGTCTCAATTTTATAAGCACAATAAGCAAGTCTTCCTTAGATTACTTTCCTCTGCTTAAATTCCAAAATTTCAACATATTAGAGACCTAACCAGTTCACATTTTATTGCTAAGTACATGCACCCATAATCTACCCACATTTTATTGTTCTCCAATGTTTGATACATATTCCTCTTCTTCTCTTGTCTCTGTTAGATGTAGGTGGAAGGAAGATCACAACAGCTGAGCAGGGTGCTTATTGGATTATTGATTTGATTATTTGGGTGCTCAAATTCACTTTTAGCTAAAACACTAGTGTTACCATGTAAAAGACAACAGTCAAGAATTTGACCAAGGTCACAGTGTATAAAGCAAGAGGTTTAAATTTCATGGACTGGTTGAAGAATGTAAAAAAAAAAGCCAACCACAGAGTAACTTTGTTGGTTTTATAAGTCTAATAGTTCCAGGAACAGCATCATCCATTTATTTATGATTCAGCTTACAGTCTACATTTGACACATATTAAGCATATGTGTTAACGAGGGATTTGACACATACAAAATATGTGTTGTTGCCTTTTGTACATAACTGATAACACTTGCTGCTGAGGATTAATTTAACCTTTTCTGAAGAGTTTGTTTTTTCACATCAGCTTGATATTTTGAAGACAACATAGCATCAGTAGCAGAAAATCTTGTCTTATTATTTTGTTAGAGTATCATTCTAATGCTCAAGGAAAGATGTTATTTGAAGCAGAATGTTGTTATATACTTGGATGGAAGTTCATAAGATTATGTGAGATAGCACTTTGACTCTTCAAAAAACTGTGTTCATTCACATGCTTCTCAATACTATTCTGTGTCATCCGTCTAAACGGTATAAATATAAGACTCACTGTTCTGCAGTTCTCTGGTTTCCGAATTATAGACTCATTTTTGCTGATTGGATTGTGCTGATTGTTGTCTATTAAAGACTCTTAATTGACATATATAGCTGCTTTGCAGTCAAAATGCAGATCTCTGGAAATGTTTGTCCTTGCATGACAAGTCCTCTCCTTCCTGGACTTCTTCCATGGGCTTTACATATCATTGCAAAATCTAATGTCCTTTGCCTGGGTGAAATTGGTGTGCATGATTATTTCAAAGTATTAATTCTGCATGCTTGTACTTTGATCATTCTCAGTGCTCACAACAGTACTAAGAGGCAGTGAAGGAGAAAGCCATGTGATAGAGAAATGACATGAAGAGTCATCCACTTTGAAAAGTCTTCAACCTGATTAATGGAGTTGTGTAACAGTGTTTTAATTTGGACAGAAGCCATATTATGTGCACCATATGCCTTGAAGAAACCAAAGAGCACGCATCCTCTAAGCAAGGATGTTTTTTTAGAACTGCAGAGCTCCATAATGGGGTGGAGGGAAAGCCAAATATAAAGCTGTATTCCAGGAAAATAGTTGATTTCTCTTTAACCAGGATCTGATGACTGCTTTTCATATGTGGAGACAGATGGAGTTCCCATACTCCATTCACACTCCCACATTAAGTTCAGTAGCTCTCATACTAGAACAGATTACCTGGTCATCTTTTGCTTGACATCTTTTTTACATGGAACCACATTTGAATTACTAGGGAGCCAAATGTAGCTGAAACCTGTAAATAATCTACTCTAAGTATGTTTGCTTTTGTGTCCCAGAGCAGGATTAGTGTCCTTACGTAATTCTGGGTATTTTCTTGACTAGCCCTTTAAAAAAGTGGTAAGACCCCTCACCAGTGGTAAGACCCTTCTACGTACCAAAGCCACCCGTATGAGAAATACACAAGTTTACCAACAGAACATTTTCCTTAGTGCCTGACCTTTATTCTTCTTGCTAGTTTAAATTCCCAAATTCTTTCTTCTACAGTGAAAATCATGGTCAGATTTTTGCCTTGTGTTTGAAAAGAATTGTCATATATTCTCCAAACTTTGTTTTAGGCCAAACAATCTCTATTTTTAAAATCTCTAGTCACAGATTGCATTCCCTGTGCCTCTTATGACTTGCACTGTTTTGGGTTTTCTGCAGCTGGCCCTTGAGTTCCCTAAAGTGTAGTACCTCAAAGGGACCAAGTCCTCTACTTGGCATTCTACTATTGCTGAGAAGGGGAAGACTTCTGTGCTATACTAGTATTTATACATTACAGCATATTCCTTGTGCTTTGCAAATGCAATAGATTGTTAATTTTTATGTAACTTCAGTTTGTGACCTAGTATCACCAGGTACTTATCTAGAAAATAAATTCATAAAAAAGTCGTTCCCTGGTCTGTGTTTATTAAAATTTTATTATTTCCACCTGAATTCGCTGCAACATCCCTAGTGCATTTAGTTCATTTTTGACTCCACTACTGTAATTCTTCAAGAAAATTCTGTATTTGAAATATGTTTTCCAAAACATTTACATTTACCCTTCTTTCCAAATTTATGTCATCTGCAAGTTTAATAAGATTGTTATCCAGACTGTAAAAAAACCATTGAATAAAGTCATAACAAAGACTGATTCCAGTAAAACCCTAAATTTGCTGCATGTCAATGTTAGAGGAACTGGGCTTAAACAGATATACATTAGCAAATTATGCTATTACTTTTCCTGATATTCTTTCTTTGCTATCTTTCAAGTGTTTGTGAAGAGTTTGAGTCTAGATTTTTTTCCCATGAGTTGAAGTTAAATTGATTAGTTTATTATTTGAAGGCTTTTCTTGCTCCATTATCTCCTTTTTTTTCTAAAAGACAACTGTTATTTTTGTCCTTTCCCAGTTTTGTATCTCTTATCCGTCTTTCATGAATTATCAAGAAATAGCTAATCCGACTAATGCACCTCATTGTTAAAATACCTCAGGCTGTAACCTATCTGGTCTGTCTGACTTGAGCACTTTTTGTAATGGTCTCCTGATATATTTTTTCCTCGGTTTAGATTGAGTTCTTAACTCTTTGTCATGAATACTAGTCATTATGCTAGTATTACATGACTACGATACTAATAATACTAACTTATGTTAGTCCTATGCCTGCAGCTCACATGCAAAACAGTTTTAAATACTCTGACCTTGGGATCATCAGTTGTCATTGCCTTCCTTCAACTCTGCAAAGAAAGAAAGAAACAAAAAGCAAGATTTTTTTTTCTCTTCCTTTTTTATTAAATCGTATTACCTTTTGATATATTTTCTAGCTGTAGGTTGGTTCAGTGCCTGAGTTTTCTGACTGGGTTTTATGCACATGTGTTTTATTTGTTTTGGAATCTGATTTTTACTTTTTAGGTGAAACTAGAACTGTATATGCTCGAGATCAGATAAAAGCTTCTGGCTCAACTCATCTCTCGGGACTTTTGTCTTCAGGAAAGATCAGCTTATGTTTTCTGCCACCACAACTTAGTTGCATTTTCCTTTGATTTTATGTGGACTTTTGTTCATGGAAGTTTCTTTCTTCAAGTCCATGATTTTCTCCTTCTCCTGAATTTTCTTTCTTGGATTGTGAACCATGTCATTTCACAGTCCCCGATTCTAAGTTACCTTTCATCATGCTATTCTCAAAAACGTGTAGAAACACAATCAGAAGAGCCTACTTGTTTTCCTCTGTGGAGCCAGAAATTGTGACCAATGCTTTTCATTCAGAGCTTGCTAATTGATCTTCATAATGCTGTTTTCCATTCCTACCTGTTCTTTTGACAGAAACTCTCCTGTAAATTATCTGCCCCTGTACAATGAATGATTTGTCATGTTATTAATAAGTCTTCCACAGATATTCTTTTTTGGGTGTTTTGGTGTCACAACAGTCGTGTCTGTCTCTTCTTTTACCATGAGTCCCACTTCCTCCCCTGTCTGGAGTTCAGGACCAGTGTAGATCTATATACTTTACTAATAGTCTTAATTATGCTAGTTATCTTACTCACCAGGTCATGTTTTGATAACAAGGTAATTTTTGGGATCATATTTTAGCTATCATTAATATTCTTCTAGATTTCCTGCATTTGCTCATGATCTTAACTTGGGTTGTCATAATACTCTATACCTCACACATTTTTTAAGATTTCTTCACTTTTGTTTTATGGACTTGAAAAGATCACATGCAGACTGATAAACACATATAGAGTGACTCAATGTATATTAAACTAAATCTAAGTGCATAACTTTTTGCTTGTTATTTTTCTTTGAAGATTTTTTTGAAGGTGTTTTTATATTGTGTGCACTAAAACTAGAAAAAACCAAACAGCCAAATATGGAAAAGAGGTATTTTATCAGAATTCTACATTAAGTTGTGTTTTTATTTGTTGCTGTTCAGTTGGGGATTGTGCTCAGTTTAGCTATCAGTCCTGAAGCCTTTTGCAAATGCAAGTTTAAGTGTCTTCATACAATGGCAGTGTTACCTAGCAGGTTGTTCTGATTTTATTTTTAATCACAACAGTTGTAGCCTCAAAGTCAAGCACCAGCAGCAGATGTGTCCTTTCCAGTTCTCTTGGACCGTACTTGATAACATTCCGTTCATCCTGACGCTTGTAAACAGATGCTTAGATATCCATCCAGCCAAAATCTCTGACACAGGCCATATCTAGAAATAGCTTGTACAGAAATAATTCTATTAAACATTTGACACAGCCAAGAGGAGGGCCCTGTTATGTTATGACTTGTGCTACTTGCATGCATGCTGTTTAAAGAACACTACTGACTTATATCCTAGCAAGTTGTGCATATGACTTCATGTGTGCTGTACTACACTCATAACAAAATAAGTTTCTATAAACTTTATCCAATAAGAAACTGATGTTTCTAATTTTTAGAAATTCAACCTTCTGTTTTAGAACTTTGCTGTAGTAATTTCCCCTATAACCCTGACACAACAAGGAGGCCAGCAGCTGGGACTGTGTTTCTGTCACAGACGGTGGGCAAAGCATTAAGTCTGTTTGCCTCTGACTTCAGTATTGATCCAGCCTGTCCAAAGCCTCTACACAGGAGAGACGCTGGAGTATTCCTCCTGGGTTCTTGAAATTTAATTTAAAATATGAAACAAACCATTCATTTTCCAAAGGGCAGGGAAATGTAAGGGATGTTTTCAATTTTGGAAATTTAGGACAAGAGCTATAGCTTCCATAACCACTAACTTCTATGTCTTGTGGCTTCAAAGTATAGCTTATGTAACTCATGGAGCGCAGACACTGTTCCTAATGCTCTGCAGAAGAAATGGAAACTATATGCTAAGATTTCATAGCTGTCTGATGGACTGGAACCTCCAAGCCCCATCCCATTATCTACATTGGAGAATTTCACAGCAATGTACATCTGGGTAGGATTGACTGGGGCAAATAGAATCTAAACATATTGAATTAGCTCAAATTCCATCTTAACCAGTATGCTGATGGGGCATCATACTCTCTAATGGCATTGAGTATTCATCTCACTTTATGCTTACTTGCTTTCATAGCCTGCAAAAATTAATTTCCTTGTGTGTCAAAATTGCCCATTACCTGAAATTACTTGTCTTTTCCCTAGTGCTTTCCCTAGGTATATTGATAGTTTATTGCCTTTTGGGTCTAACTTTGCTTTTATCAAGCTGTTTATCAAGGTCCCTGTGAAGGAGGAAGCTGATACAATTACTGATTCTACTAGAAACAGAGATTTCCCTGATAATGCATTTTACTTCATTTTTCTAATAATCCTGTTGCTGAATTGGACAAAAAGAAGAATTTCCAGTTTAATGAAATACTTTTATTTTATACTCTTTTTATTTAGCTTTATTTTGTTTTGGACCAAAACCTAAACATTTTGAAATCTTTATTGAACTGAATTTCTGAGCATGTCATTCTAAATCTGCTTACTTGAACATCAGTTGTCCCCTTCATTTAGCTACCCCAGGTCTCGAGCCTGTGTCTTTGGACAAGGTAGGAAGTACAGACGCTTGGGTCCCATATATTTGATCTGTATGCCTTGGTGTCACAAGATGTGAAGCATAAGCCCGTTTGTTAGTCCATCTGCAGAACCTAGTGTGAGCAAGCTGATTGATTTCTGGGATGCTTCCAGCAATTTAACACTTCCTTGGGCTCTACTGAAGTTCCAGAGAACATACATGGTCTTGGTCATGCATTTGAGTGTGAAGCAAACTGTTCAGGAAATTGTCTTTTTAATATTGTCTGTCTCTGTACAAAGTCTTTTGTCCGATACATATTTCTGCCCCTTTCTAATCTTTAAAGGTTGTGACAGTCTCTAAAGTGCTGGGTAGAGCTACTGATTGCTGGGGGAAAGGAAGCTGCTCCTATTAAAGAAGAACAGAAGCCATACTACATGAAGAGCAGAACATACAGATCATTTGGAGGTCCTACCAGGCATTTGTACATGCATGTACCATGATATTCTAAGTATCACTGGCAAAGGTGCATCCTGTTAACAGTTTTGCACTCTCTTTTCCATTTGTACTAAATCCTGTCTTCTCTATTATAACTAAAACATTGCTACCATAATGCTAAATACAGCAGGTTCAGACAATGAACTTACTCACTGGGCCCTAAATCATCCCCATTTCTTAACATGCTCTTTGGCATCATTTTAACCAGAGTCAACAAGTCCTAAATAATGCCAGGGGATTAACACTGTCGAGGGACTGCTTCTAGTAAACAGTACAAAGATCCTTCAACCACTGCAGCAGGCTCCTTGCTCTTACACAGTATTCCAGTACTGTCCCAGCAACATCTGAATCCCCAGGTATGCAGCATGACACAGATCAGGGGTATGCAACACATGCCCTCAGTTTCATGCTGTGAAAACACTGTTGTGGCAGACTGAAAGCTGAGCTTTCACCCAACTACTGCACAGAAATAACCACTGTGCTATAAGTGCTGGATGGGGGCCCAGAGGAAACCCATGGCCAACAGCTGTATAATGTGGGCATTGCCCATCTGTGACTGGTTATGTTCCATTTAGTAGAACAGTTGTAGCCATGGTTATCTGCTCCCTTGGGCTGTTCCTAATTAATTTAATAATTTAAAACTCAGTAGGGTGAAAACAAAGGATTTTTTATTATACTCTGTTAAAACAACTGCCAGTTTTCTGTCTATATAACCCAACTAAAACCTTGTTTTGAGCCAATGCAATCAGCTTTTAAGAGGTGCTTTGTGTAAACTTCTAAGAGTTTCCCTGAATTGGTGACCTTCAACCACAGCTCCTTGTCTCCTCACCCAGACAGAGCTTTTGGAGATCACAATTCAGATGTATATACTTGAAATATCTCTGTAAATATCTGAAGGGTGCTTGCAGGGAGTCCAACTGTTTTCAGCTGTGGCCAGTGGTGTGCCTAGTGGCAGGAAAAGGGGCAACAAACTCAAGATAGGATAAAAGATTTTATTTAGGCATGAGAAAAAACTATTGCACAGGTGACAAAGCCATGGAACAGGCTGCCCAGAGAGGTTGTGGAGTCTCCTTCCCTGAAGATACTCAAAATATGCTGGAAGCAATTCTGTGCAATGTGCTCTAGGCAGTCCTGCTTTAGTGAAAGAGCTGAACTAGATGATCTCTTGACACCCTTTCCAACTCTGAAGATTCTATAAAATTACAAATACTAGAGCAGCTGTCCTCATTGTATCAATTGGCCCTTTCAGCTGCTGCACCCTACAACAAAGTTCCATTCCTGGGGACTTTTCCATGTAAATAGAGAATATTAACATTTATGTGTATATATAAATACTATTTTCCAAGTTTTGCCAGTCTTCTTGGATCCCACTTTCAACTCCATAGCTCTGTTTCAACTGAAAGAGGCTGGAGATGCTTACAATCACTTCTAATCCACTCTTGTGATTAAACTATACATTTCAAAGACTTTCTGGATAAAAAGGCCCTTATCTCCTCAATGATCTGTTTGGTTTCGCCTCTGCACCCATGACTGCAGCATCCTGGACTCACAGACTTTTCTGTAGTGGAAGTCAGTTAACTCTTTCCCATTCATCCAATGGTAGGATGAATGATATTCCTTTCTCTGGTCTCAGGATTCACTTATTTTAAGTGTTCTTATATAGTTGAAAGATCCATCCGAGTAAGTATTAGATGAAAGAAAACAGTGAAGGTATGGGCTGAAAGAAAAGCTTTAATGCTACTCTGAATTGACTTGCTCATTTAGGTAATTAAACCTAAGTCTTAAAGTCCTAAGATAAATTCTAAATGCTCTCTGCAGTTTAAAATATTGTTGCTTTTTATCTGTCAGACTCAAATAAGGGCCACACTGCAGATCTTGACCATTCATGTACTCATGAGAACTTTCCTATGCACAGCAGCTGCAGCAAGAAATGTGGTCAGTACAAAGAGGTACTACACTGAACACTGAGATATTTACTTAATGAAATAAATAATTATCGGGGTCTTTCCTTGGCAACATTTGAGCTTCCTTTGCATAGCCTAGTGGGTCTGCTCTGAGAGCACCAACTCCAAGAATGAACTTGGAATCAGACAACCAGTGTGCAGCTGAGAACTGGCAAGTTCTGAAGTTGCAGAGCAATGAGACTGAAAGGAAATGAAGCAAGAATTTTTATGCCAATCTCATTTGTTTAATTTCGAGTCTCCAAGTCAGTTTGATCATGTATTATTCAAACGAAGAGCTAAGTTTACAAATACATGCAATATTGTATACATTAGAGTTTAATCCCCATCTGTCCCCATTAGTTGGTAATCATCACATTCCTTTTTCCAGCAAAATGAAGATTATCATTATAAAACTAAAAGTGGAGTGTAATTGGAACATTTTTCATTAAGCTAAATGAAAACCAAATATTGATGTTGAACCGTGCTTTCATTAAGAGTAGAATGAACTAGCAAATGCTATTAGTTAGTTTTGCTGCTTTTTGCTCTTGCCATTTTATTCATAGATCTTGTGGTTTTGCTAAAATGGGAATGATAAACAGTTGCAGAGCATCCTGGGTCATAATCTGAAATGGCCTCTTTCAAGGCTTATGAAGCTGATAAAACTGCCCACCCAACTCTAAATCAAAACCCAGTGCTGCCAGGCTAAGCCTGAAATTACACTTACTTGCTCATTTTTCATATGGGTGCAAGCTGGAACATAGGAGGTTCCATATAACTATCAGAAGGAACTTCTTCACAGTGAGGGTAACGGAGCATTGGAACAGGCTGCCCAGGGGGGTTGTGGAGTCTCCTTCTTTGGAGACATTCATGACTCTCCTGGATATGTTCCTGTGTGACTTGGTCTGGTTGATTGTGCTGTGGCAGGGAGATTAGACTAGATCCCTTCCATTCTCTAATGATTCTATAATTATATATATTACATTTAATAGCAACAGATTAGAACACCTTGTTTCTTACTGATAGCAGTAGAGTAGATGTACTGAATCAATTAGTTCTTTCTCCTGCTATAACAGACAGAATCATTTGCATGTTGCTCGAAGAGGGTAAGTGTGCCTCTCAACGAGGATGATCACTCTTCATACTCTTCCTAGATTTTTTGCAACATTCAGGTATGTGCCACTCATCCTATATCTTGTTAAGTGTTGTATCACTAATTTCTAAAGTACAGGTTTGGTACTATCATTATATTTCTTCCAGTTTTTAGTATAAGATCTTATTTATATTCTCTAGATCAGGCTTTTGATCCTTCTGCCTCTGAATTCTGACAGCTCAGCTCATGGTCACCACATCTCCCCTCTCCCAAGTACTTCATTAACTGCAGATACAATGCATTTTAGATGCAAATGCGTTTGGATGTTAAAATGTTAGACTTGGAAGATTCCTCTGCTATGCTGATGTATTTCTTTGTGTTTTTCAACTAGCTTTTAAAGTATCCAGCTATTAATCTCCCTAAATTACCTCTTGTATTTCCTTAGAATTAAAATAAACTTAAAGATTCTCCAAGTCCACTTAAGGGGTGTAAGCTGGAACATAGGAGGTTCCACATAAGGATGAGAATAAAATTCTTCATGGTGAAGGTGACAGAGAACTGGAACAGGCTGCTCAGGGGGGTTGTGGATTGTCCTTCTCTGGAGATGTTTAAAACCTGCCTGAACATGTTCCTGTGCAACTTGATCTTGGTGATCCTGCTCTGATGGGGGAATTGGTCTAGATGATCTTTTGAGGTCTCTTCCAATCTCTAACATTCTGTGATTTTGTGATCTCTGATAATTACTGTGACTTCCCCTGGCCATGCTGAAGGCCTTAGGGAGAGTGGGGTGGTTTTGGTGTGTGTATGTGTGTGTGTGTGCTATTTAACCTTAACAAATACAATTTTTTTATTTGGTCTTACTGACTTGGCTAATGCAGTTCACTCGTCCTCTTTGCCCAAGTATTAGGTAATCCAGGAAGTGTGTGCTATCACATACATGCGCTACACCGTTGCCAAGAGTAATTTGCTCTGGGCAGTTACTATCTGAGCTCTAGGAGAAGTATGTTTCACCATAAGATGCTGCTATTTAGAGCCCTTTTGGTCTGCTAGTGCACAAGATGTTTCTATCCACCCTTACCTGACAGGTCTTTGTATCCCTCCAAGTTGACAAGAAACCTTGGATCAGAATTGAGGAAGGAATCAGAATGGGCAATGGAAATTAATGGTGCATAACACAGACTCTAACCTCAGCTTGAAGAAAACCAACCAACCAAAACCCACAAGCCATTAAAAAAACAACCATAGAGAAGCCTACAGTCTTACAAAAGTAAGGTATAAATGTCTTAGAGTGGTTTTGTGCAAGGTTTCTAATCACTAACAAAATTATAGAGAAAAGCCTTTTCTTTTGTGTCCAGACAGGAGAGATGCTGTGAGGCACAAATCAGTTGGAAAGTGGATGATGTGTTCCTAGGTAACTTTCTTTGATTAAATCAACCTACAAACTTGGAGTATTTATTTCTTAGGAATGCTTGAAACAGTACTTTCTCTTTACCTCTCAGAGGCAAAGGGAATGCATTTGTCTTTGTAGAGAAGAGTTGAATCATAGAATCACAGAACCATCAGGGATGAGAAAGGACCTTGAAAGATCATCCAGTCCAATCCCCCTGACACAGTAGGACACCTAGACAGAACATTATGTGTTGGAAGTGTCCTGGAAGGATCATCCAGTCCAGTCCTCCTGACACAGCAGGAACACCCAGGCATACTTCAAATATCTCCAGAAAAGGAGATTACACAAACCCCCCAGGGCAGCCCCCTCCAGTGCCCTGTCACCCTCACTGGAAAGAAGTTATAGAATGTGTCAGGGTTAAAAGGGACCACAGGATCATCCAGTTCCAACCTCCCTGCCATGGGCAGGGACATCCCACCCTAGGTCAGGCTGCCCAGAGCCTCATCCAGCCGGGCCTTAAACACCTTCAGGGATGGGGCCCCAACCACCTCCCTGGGCAACCATTCCAGGCTCTCATCACTCTCTCAGGGTGAAGAACTTCCTCCTCACATCAAGCCTAAATCTACCCATCTCCAGCTTTGCTCCATTCTCCCTAGTCCTGTTGCTGCCTAAGATCCCAAAAAGCCCCTCCCCAGATTTTTTGTAGCCCCATTCAAATACTGGAAGGCCACAATAAGGTCACCTTGGAGCCTCCTCTTCTCCAGACCCAACAGCCACGAGTTGTTTGCTCTACAGTAATGCTTGCTTACTTACTGCTCTAAACTCTCATTACTACCTATCAATTGGCACTACCATTAATATTTCATTTTATGTTTCTACATTAATCCATCTTCTTTAAGAGCTCTACTCATCCCTGAGCACAAACACCCTCTCAGTACTCTGTCAGGAAGAAGTAATCACAGCCTTTGCAACTTCACTCATCACAAATACCTAAGGAAATTTCAGAAGCACAGACCAAGCCAAACTCAATTTTTGACCACAGAGTGACCCTGACACAGTAGGTTTTCTGATCATGCTTGTTGCAAAGCTTCAGTAACATGGTCTGACTCAAACACTGACACAGCTGTAGTGTCAAAGTGCGAATGCCTCACATTCCTCAATGCTTTTTTCCTCAGAATACTTTCCAGTGCTCAACAAAGTGCTTTATTCTTGCTTGTAGATGGGAATTGAGGCCTCCAGCTAGTAAGCCTTAAGAAGGTTAACCTTTTGGACACATTTGTCTATCCCCAGTGCCTGTGGAAATACACTATGATAAAGATAAGAAGTAAAACATAGCATCAGAATCACATAATGCTTTGTCTTGGAGGGGATGCCCCTGCAGTGAACAGGTACCTTCAACAACAGATTGCTCAGATCCCCTTCCAACCTCACCCTCAATGTTTTCAGGAGTGGGGCATCTACCATATTTTTTTTTGATTCAGCACAGGATAAAGTTGGTTTTCTGGAGTATTTTCAATTTATGTCCACCTCTTCATCTACCAATATTCTGAAGTTCTTTTCTGCAGAGTTGCTTTCAATCCCTTCATTCCCCAGACAGTATTGGTTGGGAGTTGCACTTGGCTGTGTTGAACCTTATGAGGTACACATGGGCCCATTTCTAGAGCTTGTTCAGGTCTCTATGGATGATTTCCTGTCCCTCAGGCATGTCAACTGCAACACTCATCAGGGTGTCACTGGCAAACCTGCTGAGGATGTACTTGATCTTGCTGTCTAAGTCACTGATAAAGATACTAAACAGTACTAGTCCCAGTGCAGACCCCTAAATGGCACCACTTGTTGCCAATAGACATCTGGACATTAAGCCATTGAACACCATTCTCTGGATGTGACCATCAGATCATTACTATCCTCTGGACAGCCCACCCAGAGAAGGGTGTGGTGGAGGACTATGTCAAAGGCCTTACAGAAGCCCAGATAGATGATTTCTGTAGCTCTTCCCTTGTCCACATGTAGTCACTTCATCCTAGAAAGCTGTTAAGTTGGTCAGGAAGGATTTGTCCTTTGTGAAGGTGCGTCAAATCACATCCCTGTCCTCCATGCACAGGGTTGAGGCTGACATGTCGGTAGTTCCCAGAATTGTCCCTTCTACTCTTTTGCAAAATTGAGGCAATGTTTCCTTTTATCCAGTCTTCAGGGACCTCGTCTGAGTTCCATGGCTTTTCTGTTATCATGGAGGTTGGCTTGCCACAATTTTCTCAGGACTCTAGCATGCATCTCATCAGGTCCCATAGACTTAGATGTGTTCAAATACATAAGGTGGCCACAAACCTGATTTTTAAGTACACCTGTCTTGCAGTCCATCAGGGGACTGCAGCATTTCAACATTAATTAGATCCTGTCCCAAATTTCTCACTGAACCCTGCAAAGTAGTTTGTGATTCAGGCAATTAGGAGTCTATACACTGCACAATAAGGTATTACTGAAGGTGTTGGATGATTTTCCTAGTAGTATTTCCACATTCTCAAGGGAAAAAAATTACTGTTTCCAGATGTAGCTGACATATTTTTTACCATGAAAAAACACTGTTCTCTTGCTTGAATTGATAAAAGGCGAGTAAAGTGCGGCTCATTCCAAAAGAAGAGGGACAATCAGAGTGTCATTTGTGAAATGACAAAAAGGGTCATGATTTTGCTGAGTTGTTTTCTTTTACAATTGGCTGGTCTCCAAGCAAACAAGAAGCACTTGGCAGTATGGTACAGTTACTCCCACTGCACTGTCACTATATATCAATGAGTAACTAGAAATGGACAAATAAATATACAGATAAAATCTGTGAAGACATGCTGACCCTAAAAGAGCAGCTGAGGACTACAGGTTAAAGTCACAGGCAACCTCTAGCACACCTTGAAAACCAATTGCTTAACATGTGTCATCAATGAGACATGGTTTTGCCGTTCAAATTATACCACACAGTAAAGTGAAACAAATCTATCAATCATTTTTGGTACAGAAGTAATTTTCATGACTTATCCATTTTTTCCTCTTCTGAGGTGGATTTTGAGAGAACATATGTAATGCAGATGTTTCTGGCCTCCAGCCCAAGGACTCATACAATGGCTCAAACTCAACCTTACAGTGCCACATCACCGTTGAAAACTGTCATTGCAGTAATTTCCAAGATAGCAATAGCAATAGTATTAGTCTCATGACTAATCTTTCCTGACTAGAAAAAGGTAGCAAATCATATTTATTTCTGATCACAAGATCAGCAAGGGGCAAACTGTTTAATTTTTTGTGGACAGTTGCCAGAGATTTTAGGTGTTTGCTATAGCGAATACCACTAATAATAGCACTACAGTAATAGTTTTCCTTTACATGTGCCCGTGCTGACTACTGTTGTAAAACAGTAAAGTTCTGATTACGAAATACAAACTACATTTAATTCAATAAATTTAATTCAATAAATCCAGTAAGTAAACTTGCAAGTTCTAAGTTGGAAGAAATATAAAGTTGTATGCAAGAGAACATTTGATTTATTGTTGCAATGTTTGGCAGCATGAATTTATTGGATGACATGTACTTGAAAGTCTTTATAATTCATTAAAAACTTCACAGAGTTTGTTTAGCTTATTTTAAGAGATCAATCCTGAGGGCCTCTGACACAAAAAACCCCCATCCCCAACCAAAAGCAAATACCCCACCCACTCTGAAACCAAACCATGTTCTGGAGAAGTTCAATCAAATCAAACTTGTGTTGTGCATATTGAAACTCTAGGGGAAAAATAGTTTGATCCTGTGAATTGAAGATTTTGTAGTGTTGAATGCCTAGTCTTGCAGAAGAGTAACATGCATTTTAAAAATCGAGTGTTAGATTAATATAGCTATTATCTCATAGCTTTCTGACAAAAAATTACCTTTAAATTGTGTAGAAAAAGGCTGTTAGGCAGTCTGCTAGCAACTGGTTGCTAGGGAGATTCCACATGAAGGTGATTTTAATTCAGATTTCAAGGAGTTTTTTTTTCTTTTTTTTTTTTTTTTTTGGCAGAGGAAGGGCAGTGCACACATCAGCCTTAATATCTTCCTAGAAAGATGAAAATAACACTTTTCCCCCTATTAGTACTCCTTGACAGTAGAAGTGTGGTAAAGAGAAAAGCCCTATTTCTGTATCATTCTTCCGTAGTACTATTCTAGTCTCAATGTGTCTGTGTAACCTTCCACTGTTTCTTGTTCAAAATATGCGTGCTTTGGCTAGTCTATGACTTATATTACTGTTTGTCAATATTTATTCTTTCTCTTGGTCCTCTTATCTATCCATGTCGTCTTCCTTGAACACCATTATTTCCAGGTTTATCATCTTCCTGTGGTCTGTTTTCCAGTACCTCCAACTCCTTCTTGCATTCCTGAAGATTTCTTGTTTTCTAAAATCCTTACAACTCCAACTCCAACTACATTCTCTTCTTAGTAGACCTAGGTTCAGTTTTAGAATACTATTTCTGCCTCACAAGAAAAACACAGGAATGCAAGAACAGAAAATAGGACAGCATGTAATGTGTTATTTTTTCTTAGCATCACATTCATATCTAGATCTTCTTTTGAAACTAAAAAAGCAATGAAAAAAATATGCAATAACACAGAAAATTCATGAGATCTTAAATGCACTTACAGATTTCTATATTTGTAGGGGAGTGAGGAGACCTCCATTATATCGATGCTTCTGATGATACTTAAGTGGAAGTCAGATGCCATAAGACAATGCACAGGCAAACATATTTATTACCACCAAATTAATATGCTGTGGAGCAAGAATTCCCTTCCATAATCAGATTTTTTTCCATGGGATTTTCCATAGTCTTTATCAACGCAATTAGGGGGATAGGGATCAGATATATCTTGTGATAAGGATGTTAAAAGATTCAATCACAAAAGACAAATATTCTGCCTTTTGATATCTTAACACACAAGCTCAAAAAAGTACTTAATATTATGTCAATTTTAATAACTTTCAGACTTGTCCAGCATTTTCACTCTCATATTTGTCTTTACTTCAGATTTTCATTTCTCCCATACATTAATCTAGCTGTGTGGTTGGATATCCAAGCAACTGCAGGACAACAAAGGGATCAGGGCCAGCCAGCATGGGTTTATGAAAGGGAGATCTTGCTTAACCAAGCTGATCTCTTTCTGTGACCATGTGACCCAACTTCTGGAAGTGGGGAAGGCTGTGGACATTGCCTACTTTGACTTCAGTAAGGACTGTTATACACTGTCTCACAGTATATTCTGGAGAAGCTGGCAAATCATGGCACAGACGAAAAGTACTATTCACTGTGTGAATGTCATTTTTCTTTCTCTTCAACATCACAGACAGTGAGAGAAAAAGAGTTCAGAGTGTAAACCTGCAAAATACAATGTTACCTCTGCAGGAAACTGCAAAAGCTGGTCTTTAAATTATTTTTTTCATAGAATCTTAGAATTATTATGGACCAGAAGGGACCTTGAAATATCATCTATCCCAATCCCCCTGCCACAGCACGATCCCCTAGACCAAGTCACACAGGAACACATCCAGGCAGGTCTTAAACATCTCGAGAGAAGGAGACTCCACAACCCCCCTGGGCAGCCTGTTCCAATGCTCTGTTACCCTCACTGTGAAGAAATTCCATCTGATATTTATATGGAACCT
>VZRI01014200.1:6515-39876 GCA_013397515.1 Upupa epops | reverse complement strand
GAGGGGCCCAGAACTGGACACAACACTCCAGATGCAGTCTCACCAGCGCAGAATACAATGGGAGAAGAATCACCCTTGATCTGCTAACCATTCCTTTTCTGATGAACCCCAGCTGTTGGTCCTCTTGCCCACAAGACTAAATTGATGGCCCATAGTAATTTTGCTGTTCACTAGGACTCCCAGGTTCCTTTCTCCTGCACTGCTCTCCAACAGGTCAGTCCCCAACCAATACTGGTACCTGGGGTTGTTCTTGCCCTGTGCGAGACTCTACAATTACCCTTGTTGTACTTCATTAAACTTCTCTCTGCCCAGCTCTCTAGCCTGTCTAGGTCTCGCTGAATGGCAACACAGTCTTCTGGGGTGTCGGCAACACCACCCACCTTTGTGTCCTTGGGGTACTTCACTAGATACAGGCCTCCAACCAGACTATGTCCCACTGACCACTGCTCTCTGGCTTATATTCTGCAGCCAATTCACCTCACTACCCAATCATCCAGTCCACACTGCCACAGTTTGGCCACAAGCTTGCTATGGGAGACTGTGTTAAATGCCTTTCTGAAGTCAAGATAGACCACATCCACAGCTCTGCAATTATCTGTCCACCTGGTTATGCTGTCATAAAAGGCTATCAGGTGGGTCAAGCATGACTTCCCCTTGGTGAAGCCATGCTGACTGTCCCTATTGACCCTCTTGTCCTTGATGTGCCTAGAGACAGCATCCAGGACAAATTGTTCCAACACCTTTCCTGGGATGGAGGTGAGGCTGACCGGTCTATAGTTACCTGGGTCCTGCTTCTTACCCTTTCTGACGACTGGAGTGACATTTGCTAACCTCCAGTCCCTAGGCACCTCTTCTGATCCCCATGAAGAGGATAAAAAAATGCAATAAACCAGTAAGAGATAAAAAATGAATCATAGAATAATAGTTTCATAGAATGATTTGGGTCTGAAATAGTAGTGGTTAGAAGGGAATTCTGAGGATCATCTAGTTAAACTCCACCCTGCTAAAGCAGGATTGACTAGAGAAGGTGCAGATTTTGAATGTCTTCAGGGGACAATCCGTAACCTTTCTGGGCAACCTGTTCCAGTGCTGTGTTATCCTTATAGTAAAGAACTTTTCATTATGTTTAGAAATCTCTTGTGTTACTCTTTGTGACCACTGCCCCTTGCTTTGTTGTGGGGTTCCACTGACAGGAGTCTGGTTCCATCCTCCTGACACTCACTAAATTTTTATAAGCATTACTGAGAATACCCCCCAGTCTCCTCCTTTCCAGGCTAAACAGCCCTAGCTCTCCTAGACTCTTCTCATAAGGCAGATGCTCCAATTCCCTCATTTTCTCAGTGGCCCTATTCTGGACCCTCTCCTGTAGCTCCTTGTTCTTGAATTTGGGAGCTCAGGACTGGATGCAGTATTCCAGATGTGGCCTAAGGAGGGCAGAGGGGGAGGAGAACCTCCCTTGACCTATTTGGCACACTCTTCTTAATGCAACCTAAGAGAACATTTATCTTCTTGGCTACAAGGTCACACTGCTGGCTCATGGTCAACCTATCCACTTGGCGGCTCACCCAGTCGTAGAATGAGATCAGGTTGGTTACCCTCCTTTCCTAAACCCATGCTGACTGGGCCTGATCCCCTGGTTGCCTTTTAACTGCTGCTTGATGGCAATCAGGATGATCTGCTCCATAACCTTGCCAGGCACTGAGGTCAGGCTGACAGGAGTGTAGTACTCCAGATCCTCTTTCCAGCCCTTCTTGAGGACAGGCACTACAATGGCCTATCTCCAGTCATCTGGGACCTTCCCTGTTACCCAGGACTGGTGATAAAGTATGAAGAGCAGCCTAGCTAGCTCTTGCACCAACTGATTAAATCCTATCCAGAATTATAGACTTGTTAGGATCTAAGTGGCAGAGCAGGTCATTAACTGCTTCCTCCTGGATTACAGAAGGGATTTTCTGCTCTTTATCCCTGTCTATCAACTCAAGAGCTCAGTTACCCTGAGTATGGCCAAGTTTTTTGTTATAGACTGAGACAAGAAGGTGTTAAGTACGTCAAACTTTTCCTTGTCTTCACTTACTATGTTCTCCTCTTCATTCAGTAAAGAATGAAGTTTTTCCCTGGCCTTTCTTTTGTTTTCTATGTATTTGTAAAAGTTATTTTTATTCTCCTTAACAGATTTGGCCAGATTAAGTTCTAACTGAGCTTTTGCATCTCTTACTTGCTTTCTATATGACCTTACAATATCCTTAAGCACTTCCTGAGTCACCTGCCCCTCCTTCCTAAGTTGGTACACTCTTCTTTTTTTTCCCTAGGTTCTTGTGAAAGCTCCCTGCTCAATCAGGCTGGTCGTCTTCCTCACTGGCCCATGTTTCAGCACGTTCCTGTGCCTTCAGGAGTTTCCCTTTACATATGTCCAGCCTTCCTGGAGTCCTATATCTTTCAGGATAGCTTCCCAAGGAACTTTGTTGATCACCGTCCTGAACAGGCTAAAGTTCACCTTCCAAAAGTCTAAGATAGCAGTTTTACTGACCCCTCTCCTTATTTCTCCAAGGGTTGAAAACTCAATCATCTCATGATCACTGTGCCTTAGATAACCTCCAACCTTTACATCCCCAAGATCTTCTCTGTTAACAAGGAGTTGTATGTGAGCAGGGTAACACAGGAAGCCTGCATCTGGTGGGAGAGATCAGCACTGTACAGCAGGCAGGACCTGGAGCTCTGCCAATCTATCTATGAATTATGCTTAAGCTCTGAGAAGAAAATGAACTGCTATCTCTCTTGAAAACTTACTGCCATTACTTTGTCTAATATAATGGGAACAAAGTTCCCAATACTATTGGGGGTAGGGACGAAGGTAAAAACACTCCTGGCAGCAGTGATATAAAGACAGATTTGAATGGTGCAGAGAGCTGGACCATCAACCCTCCCCAGTCTGAAGCTAGAATGAAAAACTGACAAAAGGACTGCTGAAGACACTAAGATCCCCAAAGATGAGGAAGTGAAGAGGGACTGATCACCTATTGCGACCACCACACTCCCCACTATCCATGAATCTGTGCCGAGAAACTGAGAAGATGGTCAGAGAAACAAAAGAGTTTCTCCAGAGATTTGTGGAGCTGAGGAGCAAGCTGGGTAGGGGGAAGCCAGAGTCTGCAGTCCTGAGTGGTGATCTGACCCCTTAATTATCTTCTCTCCCTTTCTCCTATTTCTTTCCTCTACTGAGTTGGGCATCTTGTAACGTCAGTGATTCCTGTGCTTCAAAATTTGAAATCTGATAATTTCAGTAAACTTTGACTTTTTCTGTGGACCTATGGTGTAAATCTCCTTAATTCAACCCCAAGCAAATCCATGAACCTGAATCACTCTGTTCTCTAACAATCGGAATGTGACACCTTGTCAGCTGCATTCTGTAGGAGTTGTAATGGAGCCACATGAACCTTCTCCTTAGTCCCCCAGAAAAGGTTTTTCTGTGTGTGAGTGGAAAGTACAGAATAGATGAGATAATGCCAGCATATATATTTTTCATTTCCATCACTCATGTGATTTTTCTTGCTTATGACATGCAATCTGAACCTTGGTATCCCCAGTGAAAGTAATTCTTCCACCTTATGTTTCTCACAGCATTTGTTACCATAGTATCAGGAAAGGCAATAAACCCAGATGAGTTGACTATCTCAGCTCACTAGCTTCGTATTTTTCAAACTTCATAAATATTTATCCATTATGTAAAGAATTTGTCTCAAAATCAAGTGCTTTATTATATGTGTATTTCCCTGTAGGTGATCAAATTCTTTCCTACAGTTACCAGTCACCCACAGCTTCTGTTGGTTTCAGTTGTACTTACTAGTCAGCATCTATGGAGTTAGATTCTGACTGTCCTATGCTGGGGACCCAGACAACACAGGATGTATCATTAGTGGTCCAGTATAGTTGTTTTTTTTAGTATAAAATGAAAATCCACAAAGCTATAGTCTGGAATGAACTTGCACCACAGTCTGCACTAATCCTCACTTTACTAAGTTTATAGCTATCTGCTTAAATACTTAATGCTAACCACATCCTTTGAAATAGTGAATGTGACTCCTTTTATATATGCATGAACTTCACAGTGAAAATAGTAGCACTAGCCCTTCCAAGGAACAGGGTGTGCTGGTCAAGTTGAATTCTTTACATGTGTACCCCAGTAACTGATAGTATGTCAGACTTCTCATGTGTAACACCAGGTCATCCTGAGTGCCATCAAGCAGCAGTTGCAAGGCAACCAGGGAATCAGGTCCAGCCAGCATGGATTTAGGAAAGGAAGGTCCTGCCTAACCAACCTGTTCTCATTCTACGACTGGGTGAGCAGCCAAGTGGATGAGGGAAAGGCTGTGGATGTGGTCTACCAACACTTCAGCAAAGCCTCTGACACAGTCTCCCACAGCATCTTCCTGGAAAAGTGGTCAGCCCATGGCTTTTGTATGTACACAAAAAAAACCTGACTGGATGACTGGGCACAGAGAGTGGTTGTGAACGGTGCTTCACCCAGTTGGTGTCCAGTGACCAGTGGTGTCCCTCAGGGATCAGTACTGGGCCCAGTTGTAGTCAACTTCACTGATGACTTGGATGAGGGGATTGAACCTAACCTTAGTAAATTTGAGGATGACACCAAGTTGGGGGGCAGTGTTGATCTGCTGGAGGAGAGGAAGATGCTGCAGAGATATGTGGACAGGCTGAGGCCAACAAGATGAGATTTAACAAGGCCAAGTGCAGGGTCCTACATTTTGGGCATAATAACTCCATGCAGCACTACAAACTGGCTAAAGAGTGGCTGGAGAGTGGCCTGGCAGAGAGGGACCTGGGAGTACTGGGTGACAACTGGCTGAACATGAGCCAGCAGTGTGCCCAGGTGGCATGATAGGCCAATGACATCCTGGATTGTATCAGGAATAGTGTTGCCAGTAGCACTAGGGATGTAATGCTCTTCCTGTACTGGGCATATGTGAGGCCTCACCTAGAGTAGTTCTGGGCTCCTCGCTTTATGAAAAATATTGAGGTGCTGGAGTGAGTCCAGAGGAGAACAAGGAGGCTGGTGAAGGAACTAGAGGGTAAGTCTTATGAGGATTGTTCAGCATGGAGAAGAGGAGACTCAGAGGTGACCTTATCCCTCCCTATAACTACCTGAAAGGAAGTTGTAGACAGCTGGGGGTTGGGCTCTTCTCTCAGGCAACTAGTGATAGGATGAGAGGCACAGTCTGAAGCTGCTCCAGGTGAGGTTTAGATTGGATGTTAGGAAGCGCTTCCTCATGCAAACGGTGATTGGACACGGGAATGGAGTGCCCAGGGGAGTGGTGAAAACATTATCCTGGAATTGGTTAAGTAAAGACTGGGTGTGACTCTTGGTGCCATGGTCTGGGTGACTGTGGTGATGTTAGGCCATAGGCTGGACTTGATGATCTCAGAGGTCTTTTCCAGCATCAGTAATTCTGCCATTCTCTGAACTGCAGTGCAAAGTAAAAGAGTGTTCCCAAATATTTCTTGCAATGTTGATTGCCACAGTCCGTTGTTTAAAATCAATCTTGTTAATAGTTTACTATTATTCCTGGTATATGAATTGTGAAAAATGAATACTTTTGCATGTTATTTGAAGAAGGAAACTTTCAACCTTATAGCAGGGTACAATATTTAGTATACTGCTAAGTAATGACATCACTAGGATTTTATGAATTTCTTAAAATACACATCTTGTCATCTCTTCTGTCTATCACATTGATGATCATAGTGTAGAATAGTGTTCTTTACTAGCATCTTAAACTTCAAAAGCAAAAAAGCAAGCCTTGCAGAAAAAGATGATAGCCACAGACTAACTGCATGTAATATTGGAAGACAGAATTTGCTGTAGGGACACCTCATTAATGTCTCTAAATGTGTGAGGGTTGGGTGTCACGAGGATGGAGCCAGGCTCTTCTCAGGATCATCTGGTGATAGGACAACAGGCAATGGGTGCAAGCTGGAACACAGGAGGTTCCATATAAATATCAGACGGAATTTCTTCGCAGTAAGGGTAACGGAGCATTGGAACAGGCTGCCCAGGGGGGTTGTGGCATCTCCTTCTTTGGAGACGTTCAAGACCTGCCTGGATGTGTTCCTGTGCAACTTTGTCTAGGTGATCATGCTGTGGCAGGGGGATTGGGATAGATGATATTTCAAGGTCCCTTCTTGTCCATAATAATTCTAAGATTCTATGAAGAAAATAATTTAAAGACCAGCTTTTGCAGTTTCCTGCAGAGGTAACTTTGTGTTTTGCAGGTTTACACTCTGAACTCTTTTTCTCTCACTGTCTGTGATGTAGAAGAGAAAGAAAAATAACATTTAGGACTTAGAGAAGGGATAGTCAGATACAGGCATTGCTGACATGTGTGTCAGTCTTAGTCCAAACACCCTGTGAGTGGTTTAGTTAACTAAACTTGGGGTAGTACAGTTGCTCCTATCTTCTCTGCCAAGTCCTCAAGATCTGGAAGAAGTTTTTCTGAATAGATACATTACTCTAGAAATGCCAGTTTCATATTTCTCATGCCTTTCTCTTCAGCCTCCCATGCTTACCACAGGTAGGTTGAGGTTTTATAGCCTGATCCTCTATAGAAATCATACATTAAAATACCCAACACTGGGGAAAACTGATGGCTTATCTCAATTCATAGCTGCAGAGCTGGTCTTTCCTGGACTTGCGTGAAGCCTGACGCACAGAAACTCCATTCAGAAAATGTACAGCAATGCTAGAGTGCTGAAGCAAAAATCTTAAAAAGGATAAAGTTTATGACCTTCCTGACAAGAGCCAGTCTGTGTGTGCCAGACCAGAGCAGGGGTGAGAGATGCCCTATCTGCATCCAGATACATCAACATGTGCCAACACAGCCTTTGAGATGGGATCAGTCACACATCGTGTGACACACAGTTATTTAGTCTAAGATGGTTCATTCTTTATTTGCTTTTATTTTGTTTTGGGAAGTTAGAAGTAATTTCTCCCCTGTGATTTACAAATCCCATCAACCCTGCAATCAGTATTTAAATATTCTCTAAGTGACATCAGGATGTTATCTTCTGTGAACAGAGGTGTTGTGAATGCACAGAGACTGGGCTAGAGGATCAGTTAAAAAACATGTTTTTTGGGAAGTAGAGAGAAATTGTTTTGGTTGGTTTCCCCCTCCGGATAAAGCCTTCAGTGGTCTGTTGAGATACAAATATTGCCCTGCCAAGTATCACATTTCCACACCCTTGAGAAATCTGAAATGCTGTGAGTTATATAGTGAAGTAAATAGCTTGTTTGAACCACCATGGACACAGATCTCCTGTTCCAGGAATAAGTTCTGGCTTCATGGCTAACGTGTGTCAGTTGCGCACTACGTATCATTGCTTATTTTGCTTTAACACATGCTTTTTTCAGAGCTTAAGTACTGGATTTAAATGCTTGTTAACACAAATCCTTTTAAAATAAACTGTGTATTAAGCATTTATTCTGAAAACGGGAGGCTCATCCTACACTTTGGCCACAAAAGCCCCCTGCAACACTACAAACTGTCTGAAGAGTGGCTGGAGAGCGGCCTGGCAGAGAGGGACCTGGAAGTACTGGTTGACCTGGTTGGACATGAGTCAGCAGTGTGCCCAGGTGGTATAAAAGGCCAATGGCATCCTGGCTTGTATCAGGAATAGTGTGGCCAGCAGGACTATGAACGTAATGCTCTCCCTGTACTGGGCATATGTGAGGCCTTACCTTCAGTAGTTGTGGTTTCCTCGCTTTATGAAAGTTATTGAGGTTCTGGAGCAGATCCAGAGGAAAGCAATGAGGCTAGTGAAGGGACTGGAGGGAAGGTCTTATGAAGAGAGGCTGAGGGAGCTGGGGTTGTTCAGCCTGGAAAAATGAGAGTCATGGGAGACTGCTCTACAACTCCTGAAGGGAATTTGTAGAGAGGTGGACACTGGTCTCTTCTCCCAAGTGACAGTATGAGAGGGCATGGCCTGAAGCTGTGCCAGGGGAGATTTAGGTTGGATGCTAGGAAGCACTTCCTCATGGAAATGGTGATTAGACAATGGAATAGACTGGTCAGGGAGGTGGAGTGGTGGCTATCCTTGGGAGAAGTTAAAGTTTGGATGTGGCTCTTGGTGCTATGGTTTGGGTGATTGTGGTGATGTTAGGCCATAGGCTGAACTTGATGGTCTCAGAGGTCTTTTCCAGCATCAATAATTCTGTGATTAAAGTCTAGTAATTTTATCCTTTTGCTCACTTATCACAAATGGTTAATATTTGGAAAACAGTAAGATTGTGTATGTCTTTAATGCTTGGATCAGAAAGGAAAATTAAAAGCTGAAGTGACCTTCCACAAAACCAAAATATATTGTGAGTATTTCTAAAGGATGGGTTGTTTTAAATTCTGATGATGCAGGGGTGAAAGATTCAGGTTATGTACACCTCCATGAAATCACATTTGCAAGTGGCAGAGAATTTGATCCTGATTCAAATTGTTCTCAAAGCAGTGTTAATTTCACACATTTTTTTAAAATGGGAAGACATTATTAAAATACTATCATAGAATATCAGAATAATAGTATTACTCTCTGATATCCTTTGTTCCTTATTTTTTTATGGTTTTAATGTTTGACTAAATTGATTCCCCTCTGAACTCTGGAATGTTAAAATTTCACCTAGTTTCAGAACAGGGTTTGACTTTTAGAGAAGGGTTATGAACATAGTTTAGATTATATTTCTTGAATATGGGAAAAAACATTTTTCTTCCTTGAAGTGGTAAATTCTACATGTACACATTCAACAATAAGAGTCCATCACAAGACTCCTGGGCTGAAAGAGAACCTTCCTGAGAGGACAGACAATCAACATTTAGAACAAAGGTAAGAGAAGCATTTCAAAATGAGTTTTGGGTTCAGTTTAGCGAATACTGTTACAGCTGAATTATAATCAAGTTTTTAAAAACAAAACACTCCAATGATTCATGGTTTCAACCTAGAGCGGCAAGGTTTTATAATGTGTACATTTTTTCAAATAGGGGAAAAACCTGAAGAGCATCCATTCACTGAAAATATTCTCCACTGATATTTATTACTTAATTTGAACATGGCCTTCATTGAACATTACTGATTGGTTGCTAAGAAACACTGATATATGATACCCAGTTATATTCTTGACATAAAATTTTTACTTCTTATCTTGTTACTGGTTGCTTGAAAACAGCGGTAATTATGCTAGGATTGGAAGGAAAGCTGTATGTTTCTGTCCAGTATCTTTTGCATGTTAGTTACAGTCCAGAGTCCTCATCTTTTTACTTTATGTTTCTAGCAATTACAAGTTATAATACTAGGGTTACTAATGGTCTGCATGTGCATCTCCTACAGAGTCATCTCTACAATAAACCAAATGTTCTCTGATTTTCAAAGTATACCTAATTGCATGAAGATTGGTCTTAGTGTTTTTCTGTTTTCCATCTTAATAATACAGACTGTTTTGATCTATGCAGTTGACCTGTTGAAAGCTGAAAATTAAAGGATATTTTTGAATATATAATTTAGATCCCCTGTTGTTGTGTTTGGTATAAGAATATTTTCCATCTAAAATGAATCACTCACCCAATAGTTGATGTATGTCAGATACACACAACTTCAGCTAAGAAAAGTGTCTTTACATTTCAGCAACAGAACTGTTCAATTGTATTGCATCACTGGACAGGGGTCCTGAGGAGGATCCAGTGATATCCAATCACTGAATCTGTGGGAAAATAGGGACAAGCTTGCAGTAGAAAGCAAAGGGATGATGAAAACTACCAGTAAAGTAATAGAAAACAGTATCTTGCTGTTAATATGCCTGGAAAAGGACATCAAAACTGGAATAGAACAAATTTCCTTATAAGTACAGCTATACAACAAATAGAAGAAGATTAACAATGACAAAGGCTATAAACACACATTTCTTCAGCCTGATGAAGAGGATCAAAAGCCAAGAGAAGAGTTGAAGATTATCTTCTGAGTAATGACAGGAATTTAGCTCCTCCAGAAAGCCCCCAGAAAGTGACAGTGGAAGCACATAAATTCATTGTGTTTGTAATCACTGAGCAAATAAAAACAGAACACTCTATTGAAACCAAAGGGTGGGATATTATACAACACAAACACCAGATTATCAGATCACATAGTACACCATGTGCTACTTCTACCCACTATTTAGCCAATAACATATTATGTCATTCTAATTCCACATCCAAATCTGCCAAGATATCCCCTATCTCATTTTTCCCCTCGTTCTTCTTCTTCCTTTTGTAAATGACCCTGCATACAACTATCACACACTCAGTGCTGATTTGCAGCATAAATGTTTTAGTTTAGTTTACTTTTTGTCACAGGCTGAAATATATCCCTGTATCCCCTTTCATCACTCTGACCTGCTAATGAGAATATACATGCCTTTGGGTGTGCAACAGCATCAATGAGTCCTTATATGCCTTTTGGCAAGGAATTGCTTGTATTGTGTTGGCAGGTACCCAATGGGGTGTTAAGAGCCTTCTAGGTTTTATTGCATTTGTGTTGCTTAGAAAGTTACAGAACTAAGATAAGTCTGGAGTGATATAGTCCTGTTGGTTTTTGTTGTATGATTATGTCCTTGGCTTCCTTGGCTTTGATTATTGATTTTTAAAAAATTAGCGTAAAACATAGTATGGAGTCAGTCTTAAAGATGTGTATTGTTATTCTTTCCTTAGAGAAAATGCACTACATTTTTCAAACAACTGGTAGTAACTAAAAGAGGGTGAAAAAAGTCAGCTGGAAGTAAATTATATATATCTTTTTTTAAAGTAAAAACAGTGTAGAGTGAAATATTGGTAAGGAACTTGGCATTCTGAAAAAGACTGAATCTCTTTTGACTACCTTCTGTAGGTAGTTTTCTGTGCTGAAGAAGGCAGAGACAAATAATGAAGAAGGATATTTTAGAAAGCTTCCTTCATCTTGAATTCTGAGCAGCAGAAGTGGTCTGTCACAAGAGGTAGAAATTTAAATCAAATATCCCAAATACTTACACACAGAAGAAAGAAAACAAAACAGGTTTATACTAAAATAAAGTATACACAAGCATTCAAAATTTGGTCTAGGATGTATTTGGTTATAGAAGGAACCCTGCACAAAATGGTGTGTGTATGTTCGTGTAAAAGAAAAACACTGAAATACTGCATGTGTATATGATTTGCATATGGAAACAACTCTCAGTATAGCAACTGCCAGACCAGCTGAGATAGTATAATGCTTCCAGAAAGTTTCTTACGTTTGCTAGGATAAGGTGGAACAGTTAGATTTTGTGGAAGTCTTAATCTCATAGTTTATACTCTCTGTGCCTGGTGTGAAACAACATGAATTAATCAACTACTTTTAGTACCTTCAGCTCATCCATTTATTTGCATTAATGTTTTCAGTACCTTCTTATTATTTTTATTTCCTTGTCCTAGTTACCTAATCTAAAGAAGTGTTTTTTCCCCCAGTCTTTCAGCAAAGGCAATAAATTATTTTTTTCAAAATCAGAAACTGATTTGCAAATCTCTAATTAATGATGTTGTCTTAACAAGAACAGTTTAATATAGTTAAAGGATGAGTATAATGCCAGAACTTTTATTTTCCTCTCTGGTATCTCCTATCACTATCTATCCCCTACCACAATCACATTCCCTTTTTAATTACACATAGCAGTCCTAATGTGTGAAGCTGACTAATGCATGGCTGCCCTCTGGGCAAACCTTCATCTACATCCTCCATATCCTGGCCTTCAAGTTCCAGAGTCCCATACCTATTTGTGTCAGGGCAACCAGGAAAGTGAGGAAGGCCAGATGGTGGTTTGTCTGCCACACTGAGTAGGGACCTGTTTCCATTCTCTACCAACACCTAGGTTCCCTCCTTCCACCTAGTGACTGGACTGTAAGGGATACTGTGCTGCCTCTGAAACCTTCATGTGCCACATTTGCCTCAGGGATGATAAGATGTGGCTCTACCAGTCTATCTTTCTCTCACAGTACCTGATGGTTCTCAGCCTTTCTAGCTCCTTGTTTAGCTTTGCCACTATGCTAAGCAGAGCATTCACATCCTTATACTGCCAACAGGTGTTGCTGCCACCCTCCAATTGCAAGTGAGATGCTTTGACACTTCCTGAAGCGGGAGACCTGGACAGCTGCATGTTTGCATTGCAACCCCATCTGGGTTGCTACATTCCTTCTTAGAACAATGTGACCTGCCTGTGGGGACTGCCAAGCAAATTGACATGCCATTATCTTCGGACACTCCACATCTTGTTTATCTACAATGCTCCTGGGTCACTGGGTCTAGGAAGGATTCTTGTACCTGTGAGAATTCATTCACAGGGCAAGTGAACAGTGGAGTGTTTACAGCTGATTTAAATCTGGCTTTGCCCCAGCCACTTCTGCTGCCTGCCCATTACTGCTGGTCCAGTGTACAGGCAGGGGTCTTTTCTCAATTTCACATTGTCCTAAATAAGAGTTTTTTGGTTACTCTGTTAGTGGAATCATTACCCCAGTGCAGAACAACATGCACTGAAGTAGCTTTCCAAACCAATGAAGTCTTGTGTACAAAGCCTTGTATACGAAGACCTGTGTACAAAGTGAAGGCTTATGTACAAAGACAAGTGAAGAATCAGTGTACTGTGCTTACATTTGGCCTGTAGTAAGGATTTTTTCTGCTCCTACATATTTGGTATTTAAAGTTAATTCTTTTAAAGTTAAGAAAAGATTAGTTCAAGGTATTTGTTTAGGGGTTCATTTGGACTTTTGAGCATTTTTCCCTGCTGTCCACTGGTGAATTCCCTTTCCATTTTGAACTTTGTCACTACAAAGTTATGTTTTAATTAAAGTCTAAATGGTAAGTATGCTTTTTACTAGCCTATCAAACTTTAAAATGTATTTCAATGAAGGAAGGGACTACATTGTTACTCACACTGCAGGTATAACACACAACAGAATGTCTAAATATTCTTATCATAATATATATATAAAAATAAAAATAATAAAAATTATAAAATTATAATCTTGTGTCTTACTGCAGAGCTTTTGCATTTTAGGCAGTTATAAAAAAACCTTGAAGTTTGGATTTTTAAAAATAAATCATTTATTAATTATGTTGCAAGTCTGGAAATTTCTTATGGTAGATTCTGTATGACAGAAATGGTATGATTTGGCAACTCAAGAATTTTCCATAAATAAAAGAGTGCCAGGTGTTATTCTTTATTGCAACACTAATTTAAATGATTCTTTGATTTTGTTTTTTTCCCCCTATTTTGACTGAAGATCTTGGGAACAGGAGCCCTCTCAATGTATATTTGAATGGCAGACCCTGAAGTGAACACCACATGGTATGCGTAGATATGTCTAGAACTAAAATGATTAGAAAAACAACAGTGATTTCCCTCACAGCCAAGAAGTACCATGTATTATTACTCAGCAGACACACAATGGGCCCAAGGTCTGTTGTCTCGTCATGTCTTAAAACAGATTTTGCTGTAAACTGTTACTGAGTTTTGTGCTTTATAAGCTTAGTGTCACTCACAAAGACTAGCAGAGGCCAAAACGAGAAGGCATATGTAACCTCACAGAAATTGTGCAGAAGGTAGTTGACTTACAGAATTACAGAATCACAGAATTATTAATGCTGGAGAAGACCTCTAAGATCATCAAGTTCAGCCTATGATCTAACATCATCACAGTCAGCTAGACCATGGCGCTAAGTGCCACATCTAAACTCCCAAGGATGGTCACACCACCACCTCCTGGGCAATCCATGCCAATGTCCAACCACTCTTTCTGTGAGGAAGTGCTTCCTAACATCCAGTCTAAACTCACCCTGGTGCAGCTTCAGGCCATGCCCTCTCATCCTATCACTAGTTGCCTGGGAGAAGAGCCCAACCCCCAGCTGTCTACAACTTCTCTTCAGGTAGTATATGGAGAGGTAAGGTCTCCCCTGAGTCTCCTCCAGGCTAAACAATCCCAGCTTCTTCAGCATCTCCTCATAAGACCTTCCCTCTAGATCCTTCACCAGCTTTGTTGCTCTCCTCTGGACCTACTTCAGCACCCCTAAATCTTTCATAATGTAAGTGGCCCAGAACCGCACACAGTACTCAAGTTGAGGCCTCACATGTGCCCAGCACAGGGGGAGAATTACATCCCTAGTCCTGCTTACCACACTATTCCTGATAACAGCTAGGATGCTGTTGGCCTTTTGTGCCACCTGGGCACACTGTTGGCTCATGTTCAACCAGTTGTCAACCAGTACTCCCAGGTCCCTCTCTGCCAGGCCACCCTCCAGCCACTTTCCATCTAGTTTGCAGCAGTGCATGGGGTTACTGTGGCCAAAATGTAGGACTGTGCACTTGGCCTTGTTAAACCTCATCCTGTTGGTCTCTGCCCATTGACCCAGCCTGTCCAGATCATTCTGCAGCATCTTCCTCTCCTCCAGCTGATCAACACTGCCCCCCAACTTGGTGGCATCTGCAAATTTACTAAGGGGAGATTCGATCCTCTGATCAGGTCATCAATATAAGCGGTTGAATAGAACTGGCTGGGAGACACCATTGGTTACTGGAAACCAGCTGGATATGACACTATTCACAACAACTCTGCCTGGTCATCCAGCCATTTTTCAATGAAGTGCAGGATGTGTTCAAGCAAGCCATGGGCTGCCCGCTCTTCCAGGAGGATGCTGTGGGAGACTTTTTTGAAGGCTTTGCTGAAGTCTAGGTAAAACAAAATTGTTAGTATAGTCAGGGCTTTACCAAGGCAAAAATATTTCTATATCCTGCTGCATTCATCACTGGCTCACAGGACAGGCATCTTAAAATCAATCATAGATTGTTAGTCTAGGTAAAAAGTTTATTACTCTATTTTTGTGCTGCATAACCTAAAGCAAACAGCTATACTGTTTATTTCTTAATTTTAAAATCTCACCTTAAAAGAAATGTAGCAAAACAAATCACACAAGGCTTCTTAGAAGTGCAAAACATCTGGAAAATGTGAGGTTTGGGGATTTATGTTTTCTTTCAAATTTACATTTTCCTGGAGAAAAATTATTTTCTCTCTATTTTACTGTGTCTCAAACACCATAGAAACTCCACAAAATGCACAATATTATTCTTAGATGTAACTGATATGAATATTAGAATATTAATAAGGTAAATTCTAACCATTTTGACAATGCTCCCTTTGTAGGAGGTTTAGGTCTGACCTCCAGGTCTCACTTGGTTCACCTGCAATTTCTGGAGAGTTGCACTTCACTAACCTGTCCCTGGGATGACACAGATCAACACAGAAGGGTGGAGAATAATTTTCTTGGTTGCCAAGTTGAATATGAACATTATCAGTGTGTTATGCAGATATTATCACAAGAACTGTAATATGTTGTTGTAAGTTGAGAGTCTTGGGATTTCTTTTAACTTGTCGATTTCTTAATCCTTATGACAATGGAGTAAAACTTAACAGCATGATCCACATGCACCAGGATGAAAATGCAATAAATTCCAGATGTACTGAACTAAAAATTTTCTGAGGTTCAGTGGATGAATTTTTATGTGCTTCATATTGGCAGGACTGGATACATATGGTTGGAAATTATTTCTTTTTGGTGAAACATGCTTTCATAGGAAATGTTGATTCATCTAAACCAAAATATCTTGTGGGACAAAGTAATTTTCAAAAAGCTTCTTTAATGTTTCTAAACATTTTCTGTTAACAATTTCAACTTTTCATATTCTATCTGAAATTAATAACAGAGTAAGTTGATAGTCACACCAACAAGCATTCTTTTAATATGAGGGAAGCGTGATTGATGAAATGTCCAATCATACCTAAATTATATCTTCCAAGATACTAGAGAAAAGAACTTTAGACAAGTTCTCTTTATAAGAGAAGCATAACTTTACATGTCTTTCTTAAGAAGTATAAATTCACTTGTGGGGAAAGTAAGAAAAAGCTATTAGTTTACTAGTGGTTTGTTTATATGTCTATATCTCTAAATAGATAGATAGATAGATAGATAGATAGATAGATAGGTAGATAGACAGATAGAGTGCATATAATACTGACATATGTGGGAAAATGAAACAAGTAGCCCCCAGAATTTCTAATACAACAGTTAGAAATATGAGATTTGCCCTATTTTCTAATAGTAGCACATAGATAAAAAAGAAGAAAGCAAAAGATGACATTTGAGCCATGAGCAGCTATGGTAGTTTTTCACAGGGCACTCTTCAAATCAGTGCACTCTCACAGCTTCCAATCCTAGAAGCATTTACACATGATCATATTGGAATAATTAAAGTTACCTAAGATGGTTTTTTCTGTGATCCAGATTGGGGTGGTACCTAGTTGCTGGAAGCTACATTTCTGGGAGATGTATTTCTCACTCAAAAAACAAGCATGCTGTATGTGGATCCTGAAAGTACTTTTGGAATGAAAAAGAGCAGTAATGAAGTGCTATCTTAAACGAGTAGATGGGAACAGAGCGAGACATAGTGTTCTACTGCCAGCTCACCTTATCATTCACGTTTTATGAAAATATCAAGTAGGAGAGTTGGGCAGGAGAAAAGAGGAATCATTTCACAGCTGTGACTGAATATACTCAGGCTAGTCATGAATGAGGTGTCTGCTACTCTAGCAGTGAAGCCGTGGCAAAGTGAAGTTTAGCATACTCCAAATCCAACAATTTGCTTGTGTTTTTAGGCAAATGTTCAGTTACTGCAATTTTCCAACCACGGTGCTACCTCAGCTGGATTACTGGCAGTGCCTCAACTGGGAATTTTAAAGGTAGCTCAAATATGCTTACACTAAAAATAAACAAATGAAAACAAAATGCTAAAAGGTCCTGTCAGAACTGAGGAAAAATAACAGGATTTTTTTAGCTCTGCCATGCCTTCTTCTACAGATTCATGACCAATATTAACTTCTTATTAGCCTCTCGAAATTTCTTTAAGGCTACATCTCAGGTGGCGAAGGTTAGTTACACTAGTGCTTTCAGCATATAATCATGCTATTACGATCTGAGCTTAAAGGCTTACATGTTGTTTCACAACTTGTTTCACTTCTGCCTCGAACACCCAAACATTAATGACACACAATGCAACAGAACAATAATCTCTGTCCAGATATGTCTCCATTCCTCTGTAGTCTTCAGCCATAATCCTGTGAAGGCTTTAGAGGCAAATAGGACTTTCAGACTTGTTCTTGTACCTGTTCCACAATTCTACATTACAGATATTATTACTTTTTTGAGATAGCGTGACTTTAATATTTTTACACTGTTTCCCTATATTTTCCTAACTTAATTGTTTTACCTTGGGGCAATATATTAGATTTCAAGGTCTGTCTTTAATATACTACACCACCTTGTTAACTTGAATTCCTATCAATGTCTACCATGTCAAAAGCAGATTGCTCTATAAAAGCTACTTATCAGTCAGATTTCAAAGATTTTTAAATGCAGTCAGGCACTGCAACTTAGATTTCCTTCCGCTCCACAGAAAGAATAATAATGGTGCTTTTCTTTACAATTTTGTGTTCAAAACTTTTTGTACTACTTACTGGAAGAGCTGAAGAGGTGTAATCAGAAAAACATTTTTCCTATAGAAGAGACAAAAAGTATGAAATAAACTGTTCTTACTAAGAAAATAGTTGTTACAGCCAAGGCAACCTTTTCAGTGCCTGCAAGAAAATGCTTATAGAGAAAAATATAAACACAAATTTTTGAACCTAGAAAAATATGAAGATTTTTTTCTATATTGTAAATTCATGGCTGATATGTGAAAGCAAGTAATGGTAGCAAAATTTTATGGTAAATGTCAGCCTTTTAAAAGGCAAAAGTTTCTGGAATAAAGACTACAGCATACATGTCTCCAAACAAGAAAGCCAGTTTAACTGAAATACAGCATAATAAAAATCAGCACCCCCATTTTTAAAAAGGGGAAAAAACAAAGATGTGGGAACTAAAGGCTGATCAGTCTCGCCTCTGTGTCTGGCAAGATCATAGACCAGATCCTCCTGCAAGCTATGGTGAGGGACACAGAACATTGTCAGAACATATTACACTTGTGACAGGCAGGGCAGTTTAATTGAGGGAAAATCCTGCCCGAACAAATTTGGTGGCACTCTTTTGCAGTGTTGCAGTGTTGGTTAATAAGGGAAATAAAACTGATATCATCTGCTTGTACATGTGCAAAGCATTTGATGCTGTCCTGCATGACATCATTGTCTTTAAATGGCAGGGGCATGGATACTGTGTATGGACCATTTATTGTATAATGAATTGGCAGGATGGTCATACTCAAAGGCCTTCGGTCATTGGTGAAAAGAGTCTCTAGGGAGATCTTGTTGCAGCCTTCCAATTTCTGTCAGGGGCCTGCAGGAAAAATGGGGTGGGACATTACATCAAGCAATACAGGTAGGACAAGGGGTAACAGTTTTAAATCTGAAGGAGCGTAGATTTAGATGACATATAAAGAAGAATTTCTACAAAAGTGGTAAGGCACTGGAACAGGTTTCCCAGAGAAGCTGTGGATGCTTAATACTGGTTGTATTCAAGGCCAGCTTGGATGGGCTGTTCAGCAACCTGGTCTAGAGTAAGATGTCTGTTTATGGCAAGGGTGTCATAAAGAGATGATTTTCAAGGTCCATTCAACCCCAAATGTTCTGTGATTCCATAATTCATTTTTAGATGCCTGGAGAAATTATTTTAAAGTTTTGTTTGCTACATTTGCTATGTGGTAAATAAATTATGTATGCTGTAGTTACAAATGGTATTGGAGGAAATGGGAAAATCTTAACCTGCATTTCCTGTCCAAGGGGGCAAAATATATGTATTTATGTTAAGGCCATAATTTAGTTTCTTATAGCTTAGAGTCTATTTCTGATACGACTTTATAGTATAATTTTTACCACCTTCTCTGAATATTTTCTCACTAGTTTTAAGCCTTTTAAGTGAATTTATCATTTCACTTAGAAATCAAATTACAACTAACCTGCAATTCTAACTGTATTGTCACATTTACAGTCTATGCTGGAGTTGGAAGGGACATCTAGAGATCATCTAGTCCAGACCCCTTGGCTAAAGCAGGACTTGCTGTAGCATATTGTACAGGCTGGTTTTGAGTATGTCCAGAGAAGGAATCTTCACAATCTCTCTGGACAGCCAGTTCCAGGGCTTTGTCACTGGCACATTAAAGATGTGTTTCTTCATGCCTAAACAAAACCTCTTGTCTTCTATCTTGTGCTCATTGCCCCTTGTCCTGTCACTGGGCACAATGAGAACAGTTCGATTCCATCTTCATTACACTCATCTCCAGATATTTAGGACATAAATCAGGTCTCTCATTCTTCTTCTCTTCAGGCTAAAGAGTACGAACTCTGTCAAGCTTTCCTCATAGGACACATATTCTAAATCCCCAATCATCTTTGTTGCCCTATGCTGGACTCTGTCCAATATTTCTTTGTCTCTCTTAAACTGTGGAGCCCAGAACCACCTCATTTATTAGCTGTTGAACTGGACACAGTAATCCATGTTTTCCCTAGTCTTCCTTTCTTTATTGCCATACTGTAAAAACCCTTTTATTGTCTTTGATAGGCTTGCCAGATTTAATTCCAGGTGGACTTTAGCTGCTTTTGTTGTATCCCTGCATTCTCTGAGAACTATTACTGACAAGCAGTCAGCTTTGTTTTCCACATTGTGTAAATTGAGTTTATTCATAAAATCCATACTCATCCATTCATGCAGGTCTCCTGCTTCCTCTGCTTGCTTTCTTACTCACGGGACTCCACCAATCTTGAGCTGCAAGGAAGTAGTGTTTGAGTATTGACCAGCTATCATGATCACCCTTGTCTACCCATGTCTTCATCATGGAAATCAGTTAAGCAGATTTTTGCAGAGGCTAGATTCAGCTCTTGTGAGATCCAGAGTAGAAATCCTGTTAGTTTATTTTCTTCTTCTTCACAGGATGCTTAACCACCATTTCATGATCACTGCAGCCAAGACTGATCCCAACCTTCACATTACCAGCAAGTTCTTTTTTATTTGTTAGTACAAGTTCTATCAGTGCACCTCTTCTCATAGGTTCCTTTACAACTTTTATTAGAAAGGTATCCTCAATGCATCATAGGAACCTCCTGGACTGAGCATGCCTTGCTGTCTTACATTTCCAGCAAATATTGGGGTAGTTAAAATCTTCCATGTAAGGCTGCTTTCAGCTGTCTGAGAAGACCTCATTGACCTCCTTATCCTGATTAGGTGGCCTGTGGTGAACACCCACAACTGTGTCATCCATATTCGCCTGCCCCTTGATTCTTACACACAAGATTTCAGCTGGTTCTTCATCTTCTCCTAGGCAGAGCTTGGTACATCCCAGGTGCTCTTTCACATAAAGAGACACACCACCACCCTGCCCTGTTGGCCCGTCTCTCCTGAGCACTACATACCCATCCATGACAGCGTTCCAGTAGTCTTGTGCTATCCCATCTTGTCTCAGTAATCACAATCAGATCATGGCCCTGTGACCATGTACACATCTCTAGCTTTCCCTGTTCGCTTCCCATACTGTGTCAGTGTATTGGCATTTCAAATTGGTAAACAGACATTCAGGCTCTCCTGTACATCCGTGGGAAGATGTACCATAGCTGTATACAGGGTTGCTTGCCTTCTAGTTCTTTCCCAGGTCTATTCTACTGAGAATTTCCATTTTGCACCCCACTCAATATTAATTTCTTAGGACAATCATGAGGTAAACAATAGTGTCCTGCATCTTATCACAGAGGGAATTAAGTAGAAAACACATGCCATGATATGCATGCATTACCACTTTAAAACAGGCACTAAGAAATAGTTTTAGGGCACTGTCAGCTTTGTGAATCAGAAGTCAAGTATAAATTAAAAAGGGTGATTCCATCTTTCTTTTGGCCTTTCCTTATTCTGCACCTAAAATAATATTGAATTTCAAATGTACTTGAGATTTGTCTCTCCATTCCCTGAATGAATTCTCCTCATGATCCTTTTTTATAAAGGATCATTCCTTGTTTCTCACTGTGTTACTGAAAGAAAGAAACATCATTAGATTGTTACACATAAGGTTTCAACATACAAATTACCCATGATAAATTTATTGTCTCATGAAAAACATTAAGTATCTTCAGTCTGTTATAAAAAAATAAAGTTGACAAGAAGCTAGAGGACACTTCTGCATATTCTTTGCACTGATAATTTGTCATGCAGCTACATGTTCATGAGTTCAAACATGGGCATTTGACTGTGTCAGAAGCAGATCTGGGTGGGATGGTGTAAAAGGTGTTCCAATAACTCCATGATCTGAATGTTGCACAAATGAAACAAAATTCTCAATAAATATTTTACCAACATTGATACTTCTACTTTTCTTAAGGTGACTTTATGAAACTCAGGACTGATATCCAGCAGTATTCCTTCCAGTTAACACCAGCAACTAATGGTAACAATTTCTGCAAAAGCTGCCTCAGGTATAGAAGTCATTGTTCCATGCATTATTGAAATAATCTTTATTTGTGCCTAGGAAACTCATATCTATTTTCCTTGATATTTAGCTCCTTTCAGCACTATATAAACAAGCTTAAGCTTTAAACTAATTTCTATGGCAAAAACTTGGCATGCAGACATATATCACAGTAAAATTGTGAGCTTAGCAAGAGAAAAAGATATGAAAATCTATTAAGTCCTACCTGAAATAACACAGAGATGTTTTTCTCTCTGTAAATTTTGTTCCCTCCTCAAACATTACTATTTAGTAGTACAATATGTTCCTCTGATTCAATGACTGTAGCAGAGGTATATGTCATTGACTTGGTGCCCTAGCAAATAAAAGAGTAAATGGATAATCAGGTAGCTGATAATAGGATTGCTTTCTTGATGACTTGGATGTGGGGTTTGAGAGCACCCTCAGTCAGTTTGCAGACAACACCAAATTGTGTGGGAATGTTGATCTGCTTGAGGAAGGCTCTCCAGAGGGCCTTGGACAGTGGACCAAGGCCAATTGTATGAGGTACAATAAGGCCAAGTGTCGGGTCCTGCATTTCAGTCACAATAAGCACAGGCAACACTGCAGGCTTGGGCATGAGTGGTGGAAAAGGACCTGGGGGTGCTGGTAGACAGCTTAATATAAGAGGGCCAAGAGCCTGGCCTGTATCAGGAATAGTGTGATCAGCTGGAGAAAGGAAGTTATCATGCCCCTGTACTCAGCCTTGTAAGGCCTCTTCTTGAATACTGTGTTCAGTCCTGTGCCCCTCATTACAGGAAAGACATTGAGATGCTGGAATGGGTCCAGAGGAACTCTACCAAGGTCATGAGCCATTTAGAGAACAAGTCCTATGAGGAGAGGTTGAGGGAACCGGGCATGTTTAGTTTGGAGAAGAGGAGGCTGAGGGGGACCACATTGCCCTCTAATTACCTGAGAGGAGGTGTTATGGTGGGTTGCATCTTGGCCTTTTCTCTTTGGTGACTGATGACAGAACTAGGGGCAATGGTCTGAAGTTGAGGGAGGGGAAGTTTAGATTGGATATTAGCAAGAATTTCTTTCCCAAAAGAGTGGTGAGGCACTTGAATGGCCTTCCCAGAGAAGTGGTTGACTCACCATCCCTGGAGGTATTTAAGAAGTGTTTAGTCGTGGTGCTTTATGACAGGCTATAGTGGCAGGCATGGAAGGGGTTTTTCTGTGTTTTTCCATCTCTCATGTATGTAGATTTTTTGCTGCTGTGGGAATGGTTGGTCTTCATCCAGACTAACCCTGAATACCTCCAGGGACAGTGACTTGACCACACAGAGTCACAGAATGTTAGGGCTTGGAGGAGACCTCCAAAGATCATCAAGTCCAACTCCCCTGTCAGAGCAGGACCAAAACTAGGGCAGATCACTCATTCAAGTTTGGTTTGGATGGGCCTCTGAGCAACCTGATCTAGTTGAAGATGTCCCAACTCACTGCAGGGGGTTGGATTAGATGATCTTTGAAGGTCCTTTCCAGCCCAAAGTGTTCTATGGCTTTGTGATTGTATAATTTAATTAAAAGTTCTTATTGACAAATTAATCAAGACAAGGTTTTTGCACATCATGGAGATACTTGAGCTAGCTCAGGTTGAGATGAAAAAAGCATGAGAATGCAAATAAAACTTTCTGGATGTGCATGTTTCCTGCTGTACATTGCTCTGCACTGTGAGATGAAGATGTATTTATTTGAGTTAGCTCTAAATTCCGGCATTTTATTTAACTGTATGAGGTAGCTATGGCTTTTTGCCAAAGAATTACTTCTGGAGGTATCAAATGCTGAAATCAACAAAGCTACACAAACTTTTCTACCTTTTTGTACTTCTCTTAAAACAGAAACTATCCTTCCCCCAGAAGTTACATAGATATAAACCTGCATTATAAAAGGTTGCCTGATGTGCCTCCTAGTTTCAGGCTGTTGCACTGGGCATGTCCTGAAGATGAGTAACCTTCAAAGAGCTATAAAGCACACGTTTAGAAACAGGAAGGCAAAGGCTTGCAATTCAAAGAACAGTAACCTCAAAAATCAATTTTGTGCATCTTGTTTCATCAACCCCATGGCACTGAGTTCTGTGCAGCTGAAGTAATAAGCAAAATTCTATTTCAACAACAGAGAGCTTGAAGGCGAAAAAAGGAATCTTGAACCCTTCTAAAGAGAGAGCCCCATTATGTCCTGTTGAACTTGCACAGTGAGAGGGTTCCTGTGAGTGCTAGGCCTGCAATTGAAAAAAATCTCCTATTGACATGAAACCGAAAAGAAAAATTATCTAAAGTGTAAATCACAGTTCATTTGTTGCTGTGGTAGAAATACATGACAGGGCCTTTGCCAGCCTCTTGCTCAAGAACCTCAAATGTTATGTCAATATATAGAACCTGTCTCCCTATTAGAAGTGGATTTCTCAATGTTTTTTTCAAAAAAAAAGCTTAAAGATTCTTTATACATTTCTCATGAAGAATATTTCATGCATGTTACACAAAGCAAAACCAATCACATTATTTCCATTAAGGTATACATGATTAAATTTCTTTACCAAGAAAATCCTGATGAAATAAAATAATTTACTCCTGGTACAGAAGCTTTCACAGAGCTGCAGAATGCCAGCATGTGTACAGTCTCATCCTGCAAGACTTGCCAAGATAGCTAACCTGGTGTTTAAGAATTACTAACTTTACACGAGAGAGTCACTGTTACTAGAACAAAAAACTAATTTAATAGCCATTAATTATTCTAGATTCTTATGTGTCATTATAGCTGTATTGTAAACCCAATATACTGGTTTCCTCTTTACCTGTGCTGCAGAAGTCTACAATTAACAGATCTTTTACACAGTATCACAGTAATGATGAGGCTGGAAAAGACCTTAAAGATGATCCAGTCCAACCTAAAACCAACCACGTAAACCTAACATCCAACATCTAGATCATGCCACTCAGTACTTCATTCAGACTCACCTTAAACACCTCCAGGGACAGTGACTCGACTACCTCCATGGGCAGCCTGTTCCAAAACTGGATTACTCTTCCAGTGAAAAACCTTTCCCTAATGTCAAATCTAAACCTCCCCTGATGGATCTTAAGACTATGACCCCTTGTTCTGTCTCCAGTGGCCAGGGCAAAAAGATTGACTCCCCCCTGACTGCAACCAGCTTGTAGACAGTAATAGACAGCAATAAGGTCACCCATGAGCCTCCTCTTTTCCAGGCTAAACAGACCCAGCTCCATCAGCCTCTCCTCGTAGGGCTTACCTTCCAGGCCCTTTACCATTCTCTTCTCTGGACTCATTCCAGCACCTCAACAGCCTTCCTAAACTGAGGGGCCCAGAACGGAACGCAATACTCCAGGTGTGGTCAAACCAGTCCAAATACAGGAGGAGGATAACCTCCCTCTCCCTGCTGGCCATACCATTCCTGATACAGGCCAGGATGCCATTAGCCCTCTTGGCCACCTGGGCAGATTGCTGACTCATGCTAAGTTTACTGTCCATCAATACCCCCAAGTCCCTTTCTACCTGGGTACTCTCTATGAACTCCATTCCCAGCCTATAGGTCTGCCTGGGGTTGTTATAACCAAAATGCAGAACCTGACACTTAGACTTGTTAAAACACAAGTGGAGTCTGCCCATCTTTCCAGTCTGTCCAAGCCCCTCTGCAGGGCCCTTCTATCCTCCAACAGATCAACACAGGCTCCAAGCTTGGTGTCATCAGCAAATTTGTTCATGATTGATTCCAACCCATCATGAATATCATCAATGAAGATGTTAGACAGGACCGGACCTAACACCGACCCTTGGGGGAAACCACTAGTAACAGGTGCCAACTAGATGCAACACAATTTACCAGCAATCTCTGTGCTCGTCCATCCAACCAGTTCCTGACCCAGCATAGAATATTCCTGTCAAAGCCCCTAGCTGCCATCTTTGCCAGGAGTATATCATGGGAGACCATGTTGAATGTTTTACTGGAATCCAGTTAAACCACATCCACAGCCTTCCTCTCATAGACCAGTCGAGTTACTTGATCATAAAAGGAGATCAGGTTAGTCAAGCAAGACCTACTCTGCCTGAATCCATGTTGACTGGGCTTAATCTCTTGGCCGTCACACAGTTGTTGCATGATAGCACTCAGCACTAACAGTTCCATAACTTTGCCTGGAACTGAGGTGAGGCTAACAGTTTCCTGGGTTTCCTTGTTTCTGTAGTTTCAGTTTCCAGTTTCTGTAGTTTCCTGGGTCATCCTTCTGACCCTTCTTGTGTATGGGGATCACATTCGTCAACTTCCGACCATCCAGGAAGACACTTCAAGGTTCATACTGGCATCCTGTCACAAAAATTAAGGACTACATAGGGAGAAAATAGCAACACATTATCTAAACAAACATGGATACGACTTTCTCCACATTTTGCAATTTTAATGCTGCTGAATTCTAGAATATGTGAATTCAGAATTACTGTAACAATAATTCATTGGCTGCTATGTGTCATTATTCCATCTTAGCAACATACCTCCAAGACAGAACGTGTAATTGGTAAAAACGAAATGAGAGCTCAAAAAATTCACAGAACTTCCAAGCAAACTGGCCAGTTTCCCTTTCCTTCTGGATGTATATCAGCATCTGAAGGACAACAGCATTAAATACTTCAGGTTCAGTTTTGTTCTCTGCAGTGTGCTGACTTAAGCCTAAGGTGGGTATCTTCAGTGAAAGGCTTTTGAAGAGCTGATGGAATTGACTTATGAGAGCAATGATTTATTTGCTTTAGAAAACATAAATACAGTTAGCAGCAACACCTTGGATTATATTGTTTACTTTCTAAATCAAATACTTTTATCATGTCATAGCTGAATACAAAAATTTGCCAAGCTTCCATAGGGTGAAAAAGTAGTATTTCTTTGTTCCCATTAGCCTGAATGTTATTGTAATGACTTCTTCTATTCCAAGTAGAAATGTAATTTCCAGCCTACATTTATACTCTTCCTGCCTAGTCGTTTCATAATAATTGGAGTAACCTTTAATTTAAAAGTAATTTCTAATTGTCTTATTAAGGTTGTCTATTTATTTGTGTATAGTTTATGCAAATATTTTTGTCTTATGATTGTTATTTTTTTTTGTCTTAATAGATAATTAAAGATTTCCAATAGACTGACAGAACATACAACCCAAGAAATACAGTGATTTATTAATACAAATACTATGAACTGATCATTACAAAGACTTGTACATACTTGCTTGACATGCTTCTTTATTTGCAAAGAAATGAGAACCTCATAAAGCAGTCAGTGAACACAACCTTTTGTAGGCTCAGGTAGGGGCAATAATAGAAAGACACTATTTTCTCACTGATTGCTTAGCAAAAGCAAACAATTTTCTACCTGAACTAAAATGTTTCCTGTTTAGAAAAGAAATAATGTTCCCAACTTCTGCCTCCTCCTGCTAGTGTGCATGAAATAGTTAGATACTAATAGTAGCTACTCTCTTTCTTGAAATGAATTTTACAGAATTTGATTTGAAATATACACAGTCTAAACTGGGATTGTAAAAGTCAAGCTAATAAAGCATATCCACTCTAGCGAAAAGGAATTATCCTTTACCAAGAGTCAGTACTACCATGAGATACAATGCACTACTTCACAAAGGCTGCTGACACTGAAGTTTGGAGACCCTGTTGCCCTTTGAAAGCAAATATTTATTTGAAAACTTAGTTATTACAAGGACAACATTTTTCCAAAATTCTTGGAGCACCTATTGCTGCTATTCAGCAAACCCATGAATGTCCATAAAGTTGATGTCTTAGTTTTCATCCAACAATGATTTAAATCTTGAAGAATCTTTATTTTCCATGAGGGATTATTCCTAATGGTATCTCTAATCTCAATTTACATCTCTCATTTTACCATTTGTGCCTTTGACTAAGCATCTCATCAGTAGTAAATCTAATCTTTCCAGAACCATGTTTTGATAAGGTTTGGAAAACTTTTTATCTGAGTTTATTTTGTGCAGACTCCTTGATCTACTGTTGCATCATCATTCTCCTGAGTGCACATACCTTGAGATTAATAAATTGCGATGGCCTTGTCACATAAAACATCAAGATACTTCTTCCAATATTTGGAAAAATAGAGCACAATACAGCTATTCTATTCAGATATTAAGCCTTACTTGCTAGTTCAGACTGAACCAAGTGGACATCCATCTCTCTGCACTGGTCTCTGCACTGACTGCATGGAAGTGGTATTGTACCAGTGATGAGGGGAAAGTACAGAATGCTGGATATTATCAGCTTGCCTTTTCCAGCTGTAAGGGTATTTGTATAGTGGCTGTTTGCAAAATTACTGCATAAAATGTTATTTTTCATATGGAACATAATTTCACGCTAGAAAAAGTGCCCTTTTGTAATAGTTTGATGATAAACTGTAGGTGAGGATTGCTGGTACATTCACAGTGAACTATATTTAGGATTTTTCCAATCACTAATGTGGTTTATCTGTACTAATGACATTTGTTTATGAGCTCTAAAACAGTAAAAAAACTCTGATTTTTATATCATCACTGAACATCCCAAAAGGCATCCCAAAACTACATCTGATGTAAAGGAGCCATTGCCAGGTTTTGCAGGCTGGCTGTGAAGAGGTAGATCTCTCACAGTACTACACTGCATTTGGAAACATGTTAAGAAGCAAAACTCGTGTTGTGAAAAGTTAACAGAACAAACAGAAAAAAAAAGAGGATTGTTCTATTGTGGAAGATTGATAAGGCAGTAATTCAACTTTAAAAATAAACTATTATTCCTGAGCATTAAAAAGTCCAGGTAGAGACCACAGTAAAAACAAATAATTAGTAGAACTATTTAATCCTTTGTGTGAAATGAAAATATTTCTATAATTGTACTAACAAAAAATAAAAGACAGAGGAAGAAACACATTACTTAGGTGCCAAGGAACTGAAATCCAGGCCCTATACAATGCCGTCCATCTGGAGCTGGAGGGTCAATGATGCAATAAAGGCCAGGTATCTCCCTGAATTCTGGTAACATATGTTGTGTATGTATATCAAGCTAAACTTCTGTAACTGTTGCAGTACAAACTAGGTATTTTCTCAGAGCTTAAAACTAGGTGAACACACCAATAACAGCACAGATAAATAACACAATTCGTTTGAATTCCCTGAATCAACATTTTAGTTTAGTCTTCCATTACCTGAATGAATTTTCCAGAATGACTATTTCCTGTTTCATAATTTTTCATAACTTTTAATTTTTTAAATTTTTAATAGACTTTTCATAATTTTTGTATTGAACAAAGAATCTTATTCTAATAGATGAAGAAAGATTCATTGGTTTTATCATGATTTGGATCAGGTTGAATAAAAGAATTAATCCCTAAAAGCAAATATGTTTTATTTTTCCTGGTCTGGAAAGAGCAGTGACAGGGAAACTCAATGTGCTATATGCAACATAGGACACCGGGGAAAAGTGCTAGTGGTAAGATTTCCCTGTTAGATGTGGCAAGAGAAAACTAACTTCTAAATTTGCATTCCACAAATGAAGGATTAATCATCTTCCCAGTAAAGTGGACAGAAATGTTTTCCAAGGTATTCAAAAAGGTTCTCACCTTATTTAAATTCAATACAAATTCTCACAAAACTGTCATTGTATCTATTGTATGGATGATTTCTGCTGTTGCTTTGTTGATACTATGGCAGAAATGTCAACTAGTAATATCATACAAACGTCATCCATACTACCACTTGGCCTGTTTTAGTCAGCAGGAAACAGAAGGCTTCTTAAAACAAGTATTACAAAGTGCCTGCAAAGTACAGTATTACTTTATTTCTATGTTTTGTTTTCTTTATTTCTATATACCCACAGAAGAAAGCTTAGAAGGGAAAAAGGAGGGCCGCCCTAATACTCCAGTGTAGAGAAGAACTTCCACATTTTGATGTGTTGCACAGTTTCCTAGGACATAGCTCCCAGATGGGACAGTAACATTTCTTGAATCTTGGAACAATTCTGAGAGTCTCTGTATGGGCTCCACACAGGAGCCAAACTCCCAATATTGCTGATCTCCCTGCTGACCTCAAACTATTGAAAAAATAAGGCTTTCAAGGTCTTCTAGTTTCTTTCCCATTAAGCTTGAGAATTTGGTTTGTTCCATATATATACCCTATGGCAGAAAAACAAGCAAATATGATTTCAGCAGAAAAAAGCACACAGCACAGTGGTGACAATTTACAATTGAGTGGGTTAGGACTGGTTGCTAGTGCATAGCTTAATTTAATAAAACCAGGTTTTAAAAGGTTATTCTGTGTGCAGCTGTTAATATGTGTAAGAGCTCAATACGGAGTGTAGAGAAGAAGCTCCAAGGCATCTTACAGCTTTAAACATAAAAAAATAACCACCAATTAAAATCCATCTCAGATTGATACAATGGTTTTATTCATTTAATTTTATTAGTTGGAGGTAGCTCCTTGGGTTACAGATTTAAAATCTGTAGACATGAGTATCCATTGTGCAGTCTGCAAACTCTTAGACCAATTTTCAATAGGGGAGGGAAACAGAATAGGAGATAAAATATTTCTACATAAGGAAATGATGAATCTGCCATAGGTGACTGCAGTTGTTGCTGTATAGGCCAGTAGTGCATATGTTTCTTATGGGCAACTAAATGCTTTCCATTCAGTATGTAAGAATCCTGTTCTCTGGAGCATTAACTGAAAATGCTCTAAAATTTTCTGAAACAGAGCCATAGAACAGACTCTCAGATATAATTATCCCTTACTCTTTAAAATGATTGAATTTTTTAAAAAAATGCATATTTGGGCCATTGCTCTTAGTATTGCAGTGAAAAGAAGATGCCTTAACTTAAAATTCAGATTAAAAAAACAATGACAAATATGTCTACATTGCATCCTAAGAGGGCCTTTTGGCAAGCCCAGAAAATCCAGATGAAGCCAGTACAGCCAAGGCTGATTGTGGTAGAGACCCTCAAAATAGGGTATACTTCTTCGAAGACAAGAGGGGCAAGTAGTCCTACATTCAAAAAGTGTTAAATGTTGGGTGGATTCTTAGGGGCTATTTATGATAGTCTGGACCTTCTCAGTCTTTTTAATAACAGCCTTCAATGATTCACTAGATGGAGTCACCATCCATTTATATAGGTCATCCACTGGTCCTTTAACTCTGGATGCATGAGTCCACTTTGTTTCTTTGGTTCAGATGGCTGTCTCCATAGTTAGTAGAACCTGAAATTGACCCTCTGCAGTTAATGCATAGTCTTCCCATACTTTTATTAAAACCCATTCACCTGATTTTATACTACGAATGTTAAAGTTCAAAGGCGTGATCTTAGATAATGGTCCCTTTTTCATCAGTTGTGCTAAAGTGTTCGTTATTGTTGTTACATATTTCTGCATATACTGATCTCCTAATTCAGGAGTAACAAATTTTGTTTCATTACACATACACGATAAACCAAACATCATCTCATTAGGGGAGATTTCTAAGTCTTTTTGTGTTTTTTTTTTGCAAATCCTTAATAGAACTAGTGGCAAGCATTTTATCCACGTCATTTGCATTTCAACCACTAATTTACTTAGGGCCTGTTTTAGGGTCTGATTCATCCTTTTTTCTTTCCCAGACTTCTAGGAGTGCCATGGAGTATGCAGTTCCCATTCAGTCCCCAGGGTCATGGATAACTGCTGTACAATTTTTGAGGTAAAATGTATTCTTGATCATAATCTATTCTCTCTATTAACCCCTACCTCAGTATAATATTCTCCAATAAGACTTTGGATGGCATGCTTGCCATTGCCTTTTGTGTAGGGATTGCATCTACCCAATGAGTTAGATGGTCCACTGTTACCAATAGGTATTTCCACTTTTGAATTCCAGGTAACACAATAAAGCCCACTTGGACACACTGGAAAGGTCTTGTGTCCAATTTTTGGCCTCCAGTTACTTTTTCTTTCATTATTTTTCTGTTTACTTTTTGAAAATTAAACATCTATCTACCAATTGTTTAGCTACTGAGTATATTCCTATACACCCATACTGTGTAAGGAAATGGTCACAAACTGCTTGTGTGCCCCAACGTGTCTTTCACATGATAGAGCCTTATTCAAAATCTGTCTCCCATCAGGTCAGACCTATTTTCCTTATGGATCTTTTTCCTATCCTATTTTCAGTATGTCCTTTTGTTCTGTGAAATTTGGAAGTAGATCTTTGTTCTCCTCTCGTGTCATCACTAATGAAATTGCTACTGATGCTTATGTGACTGCCTCCCTGTCTGCCTATTCATCTAAGTTATTGCGTCTTATTTCTATGGATATTCCCCGTTGATGTCCTTTCACATGANACTGTGTAAGGAAATGGTCACAAACTGCTTGTGTGCCCCAACGTGTCTTTCACATGATAGAGCCTTATTCAAAATCTGTCTCCCATCAGGTCAGACCTATTTTCCTTATGGATCTTTTTCCTATCCTATTTTCAGTATGTCCTTTTGTTCTGTGAAATTTGGAAGTAGATCTTTGTTCTCCTCTCGTGTCATCACTAATGAAATTGCTACTGATGCTTATGTGACTGCCTCCCTGTCTGCCTATTCATCTAAGTTATTGCGTCTTATTTCTATGGATATTCCCCGTTGATGTCCTTTCACATGAATTACTGCAATTTCAGCTGGTAACTTTACAGCTTCTAAGACTTCTCTAATTAATTGCCTGTGTGTTAATTTTTTTCCTTTCATATTTATCAACCTCCATTCTTCCCAGATTTTCACAGAAATGTGTACCACCCCATATGCATACTTAGAATCAGTGTGTATTGTTCCCTCGGTGTCTTCTGAGTGCAATAGTTCTTGCTTTAATGCATAAAGTTCACAGATGTGTGCTGACCATCCTGCTGGTAGCTTTCCTGTCTCCAATACCACCATCTGTCCTTCTACTACTGCATATCCTGATACCCCTTTTCCATTTATACACTGTGATGACCAATCGATAAATAATTTCTCCCTGTTTGGTAATGGTTTATTTACTAAATCTTTCCTTACTTTTGTCTGATAATTGGTAAGGCCTAGGCAATCATGTTCCAGTTCTTGGGCTTCCATCCCATATAGAAACTGTGAGAGGTTTACGCTTTTGTCTCTTGACAACATGAGGTCTGTTTTATCCTAAAGACCGCTCTGTATTTCAATATTCTAGAATCAACCAGCCATCTCCCTGCTCTCTGGTTTAGAATGCTCCTTACTGCATGTGGGCTATTCACCACAATAGCTCTTCCAAAAGTTAACTTCCTGCTCTCCTCTACTAAGACTGGTGTAGCTGCTATCACCTGTATACAGGTTAGCCAGTCACTGCTTATGGCACCCAACAGTTTGGATAAATATGCTGCCGGTTTCCTTTGCCCTCCCCAACTTTAGGCTAACATCCCATGAGCAATTTCATTATTTGCAGTCACATAAAAATTGCACAGAATCACTCTGGTTGGAAAATACCCCTGGGATCACTGAGTCTAACCATCTATCCTACCTTACAAGTTCACCTCTAAACCATATCCCTCAACACCACAGGAAAACCATCTTTAAAAGCATCTGTGGATGGCGACTCGATCAGCTCCCTGGGAAACCTATCCCATTGCTTGACCATGCTTTCTGTGAAAAAATCCTTCCTAATAGCTAGTTTAAACCTACGCTGATGTAACTTGAATCCTTGAACATTCCCTCATGTTCTATTACTAATTGCTTGTGAGAAGAGACCAGCACCAACCTCTCCACAGTGTCCTTTGAGGTAGTTCTAGAGAGTGATGAGGTCT
>VZRI01014199.1:28477-72002 GCA_013397515.1 Upupa epops | reverse complement strand
GTGTGTCTGTGTGTGTGTCTGTTAATTATTATTTGACTAATTATACAGTTCTTAGTATGGTTTTTAACCAGGAGCTGCAGCACAAGAAGATTTTCACAGAATCACAGAATGATTGAGGCTGGAAAATCCTTCTGAGCTCAGCCAGCCCAGCCCAGGACCTGACATCACTCCATCAGCCAGACCAGGGCACTCAGGCTGCGATGTCGGCTTTGACAGGAGATGTAATTAGTGCTGCCAGGTCCCTCTCTGCCAGGCTGCTCTCCAGCCACTCACCCTGCAGGCTGTAGCTGCAGGGGTTCTTGTGGCCAAAGTGTAGGACCCTGCCCTTGGCTCTGTTCAACCTCATCCCGTTGGCCTCTGCCCAGTGACCCAGCCTGTCCAGATCTCTCTGCAGCACCTTCCTCCCCTCCAGCAGATCAACACTGCCCCTCAGCTTGGTGCCATCTGTGAATTTACCAAGGGGAGATTCAATCCCCTCATCCAGGTCATTAATGAAGATGCTGAATAGATCTGTCCCCAACACTGATCCCTGGGGGACACCAGTGCTCACTGGACACCCACTGGATGAGGCACCACTGCCATGAGAGATGATCTCGGATCTGCTTCTCCTCAAAGCCCATGAGGCTCATGAATAGAATTTGAGTGGGGAAAAAAAAAAGCCTTTAAAATTTAAACTGGGTTTGCTCCATGATTTTCGTTCCAATTTAATTTCGTTTTCCCCACTTTTTAAATAATTTGCATTTTTAATGTAATTTCCTGACAGGTTACTGCGTGCTCCTGATGTATTGCGCCACGGCACAGTAGCCTAAATGCTTTATTAATTTGATGTAATTTAGCTAAATATATCATGTTCATAATTAGCAGTACCTGCTCCTTGGAGCTAGTTACAACTTCATGCCCTAATCCCTTCAGAATTTGCAGCTTACTCCTTCAGTCTGTGCCGTAACAGAACAGGTTGGTAGCTGGGATCTGTTTTGTGGGTGCTGCTGGATCTTTCTCACCCTGTTGCTCTCTAGGGGTTTGCAGGTGCACAGGAAGCACCACAGCACTGAGTCTCTACCCAGCTAAGATTTCCCTCTGAACTCTCTGGTATTCAGAAGATAGTTCACTCCAGAAGGCTCCACTTCTCTCTCTGACCACTTCTTGCCTCTTGAGGGACTCTAAACCATCACCAAGTGCTGATTAGAACCAACTCCGGTTTCATGCAGCCTGCAGCAAAGACCCTGGTGACAGACACAGAATCACTCGGTGGGTTTGGGTACGAAGGGGTGTTCACATCTCATCCAGTCCAGCCCTCTGCCGTGAGCAGGGATAGCTCCAACCAAAGCAGGTTGCTCAGAGCCCCAAGGTCCAACCTGACCTGAGATGGTTCCAGGGATGGGGGCTTCTCCCATCTCTCTGGGCCAGGGTCTCACCACCGTCATTATCATAGCTACTTGGAAGCTCCCTCTTTAGTTTAGCCATCACCCCTTACCCTGTCACAGCAGCCCCTACTAAGAAGCCCCCACTAACCCCCATCTTTCTTATTGGCCCCTTTAAGCCCTGAAAGGTCATGCTAAGGTCTCCCTGGAGCTTCTCTTCTCCAGCTGAACCCCCTCAGCTCACCCAGCCTGTCCCACAGCAGCAGGTTCCACCCTTAGAGGGGCCTCCTCTGGCGCTCCACCAGCTCCAGGTCCCTGCTGCACTGAGGAACCCAGAGCTGGACCCAACTCTGCAGGGGTGGTCTCATCAGAGCAGAGCAAAGGGAGACCATCCTCTCCTTGACCTGCTGGACACACTGCTGGGGACAGCCCAGGACACAGGGGGCTTCTAGGCTCTGAGCTGCAACTTCAGGTGGAGCATGCTAGCCTTGGCTATCTCTCTTGCAGGTGCAAACGTGGAGACAAGCATCTCCTTCACCCCAAAAAACCAGCTGAGCCCGAGGATGGCAAAGCCTGTTCCTCTGCCTGTCCTTGAGAGGGCAGGTTGACTTAGAGGAATGAGATGGGATGCACAGAGCTCTGTTTGCTTCTTCCTCTCCACTCCCACTCCCTCTCAGCTGTGCTGCTATTCCTAGACACAAGGCCCTAAATCTGAGCCACAGGCATTTACACGGGTTGAGATTTTTATAGCAGCAAACCCCAGGTCCCCTTTAGCCAGAAGTGGCTGGAATCCCAGGTCTGGAGCTGTGCTGATGGGGTAATGTCTGGAAAAAAAAAGAAGGAAATCTCCAACATGGAAACACCAAGTGCTATGGCAACAAGAGGAGCAACAAACTGGGCTTAAAGACACAGGCTCAGCATTCTTCTAAGCCCTGGGAGTTAGAGAGAGGGAGCTATCGGTAGTTTATAAGGCTGTGTTTGATCTGGGATGAAGGGATGGAATCCTACACCCTCTATCAGGCAGATAACTGCACTAGAGGCAGCCAGACAGGCAGCAGGCTGCTGACTTTCCTCAGAATCCCTTCTGGTCACTCAGCTGATGTTGCATGTGGAAAATGAGCTCTTCTCACATCATCCCTTCTTCCTGAGCCTTCTTTCCAGTCCTGTGCTGTAAATACAGAGGAGGGAGCATATCTGGGTAATTTGTTAATCCAGTGATAGGGGTTGGCTGGGATGCTGCTGCCAAACCATCCGCTCTTTGAGTCACAGAGAGATTCCTTCCATCCCAGGAGAGCGGAGATGCTTCTCCAGTGACATCTGACTCGCTCAGTGCTAATTGACATCTCCCTGATGACAATGATGTATGTGTTCAGGATACTCTGGATTTTATCCCAGTTTATCCTGGCTTTGGCAACAAACCCTTCGCGGGTCTCCCTTCAACCCTTAAATCCCTGGCAAGCAGCTAATTTCCATACGTAAACCTTCTGACTTCTCTCCAGAGCAGCCCAAAGGAGGGTTTGCTGGTGTCTTTTCTTTCCCCTGTGGATTTGAGTCTCTCACTGTCCTGGCACAGTCCTTTCCAGTAAACATCTGGAGAGGGGAGATGGGGAAGCTCGGAGGCAGGATCCAGCTAAGCAGCATCTCCACGTGAAAACGTGAGGTGCCAGTGTCTCTCTCCATCATCACACACTTGGGACATTCTGGGACCCCACTCCTCACACTGCAGTCTTATTTGGGCTCTTTTCAGACTTGCTGGCATGGGAGGCTGGTTAGGGGTGTGGAGAACAGATCTGCTGGGGACAGGCTGAGGGAGCTGGGGCTGTGCAGCCTGGAGAAGAGGAGGCTGAAGGGAAACCTCACTTCTCTCAACAACTGTTTGAAGTGAGGTTGCAGTGAGGCAGGGGTTGGCCTCTTTTCCCTAGGGATTAGAGATAGGACAAAAGAAATGGGGTTAGGCTGTGGCAGGGGAGGTTCAGACTGGATCTTAGGAAAGCCTTCCCAGAAAGAGTGGGGAGACCTTGGGACAGACTGCCCAGGGAGGGGGTGGAGGCACTGTCTCTGGAGGAGTTCAACAAACAGGCAGCTAGGGGGTTTGAGGAGATGGCTAGTGGTTGGGGGTTGTAGGGCAGACAGTTGGACTGGATGAGCTTGAATGCCTTTTCCAACCTTGATGATTCTGTGATTTCTATGATCTGAGTTTAATGTGCTTGCGTCCCGCCTCTGAGGTCCCTGGCGGGGCATCCCCTTTCACTCAGCCTGCAAGCGCTGAAGTGTCTGTGTTGGGGAGAACAAATCCCAGCTGGAAAAGGAATGTCTCCGGTGTTGCACACACAGCATCTGCTGTAATGAGCCTTCAACCTGAGCTGCGTCTGGTGAAGCCATGGGGTGAACTGGTTGCGTAGGGTATCGACAGGCTGTTCCCTCGCAGAGCATCGTGTTGCAGAACTCAGCGCCTGGATTTCCGGGCTGCAGGAGCTGCCACCTCCAGTGATGTGTGTGTAATACTTTAGAAGTCATCGTTGTGAAGCAGATGTATTGCCTCGTACAAAGCAGAGCTTCTCCACTGTGTGTTTAACTGGGTTTTTAATTAAGAAGACATCACAACACACTGCTTCTCAGCATCCAATGGCAGTGACATCTGAATCTTGGGCAGGTGGCTCCATCTTTTTCTTAGAATCACAGAATCACTTAGGTTGGAAAAGATCTTCAAGATCACTGGGTCCAGCTGTTACCCCAGCTGTCCCATTTCATCACTAAAACCCTGTCCCTGAGCTCCAGGTCTCCACAACTGGGAAACACAGCCAGGGATGGAGATTCAACCCCTCCCTGGGCAGCCTGTGCCAAGGGCTGAGGACCCTTTCCAGGGAGAAGTTTCTCCTCAGGGCCAACCCAACCTTCCCCTGGGCAGGCTGAGGCCATTTCTTCTTGTCCTGTCCCTTGTTCCTTGTGAGAAGAGACCACCCCCCACCTCTCTGCACCCTCCTTGTGGGCAGTTGACTACAATATTGCTGGCACAAGCTGATCTAACAATCTAATCGCATAAAATAATCTAAACCAGGACACAAGCTGCTGTTGGCCTTCTTGGCCAGCTGGGCACACTGCTGGCCCAGCACTTTGCCCCTCCGGCTCTTGTGCTGCAGTGAGTGGGCTGTCATCAGTCTCAGAGCTCAAATGTGCATGCCATGGACTGGCATGCTGGTCAGAGTTGAGACTGAGTTAACTTTTGATCTTCCACATCAAGATGAGAAGAAACTTCTTCCCAGCGAGGGTGCCAGAGCCCTGGAAAGGGCTGCCCAGGGGAGGTTGGAGTCTCCTTCTCTGGAGATGTTCCAGATCTGCCTGGCTGTGCTCCTGTGTGACTTGGTCTGGGAAGACTATTTTATCTGAGCTGGTTGAAACGCTGGGTTATGTCAGCACCTGTTTCACACAAACCCCTACAGACTGGTGATGAAGGTTCAGCTCAGGGATTCTTCTCTACGCAGCCAGTGTCACAGCTATCCACGCACTTTCACAAGTAAAAGCAGCCTTGACTTCTCTGATGCTTCAAAGGTTAAACAAAGAAGAGGATGGAGACTTTTTGAGAGGGAGAAAAAGTTCTAGTCTTCAGGCCCTTTTTTATCTGTTTCAGAATGGAATGAGAAGAGCAGAGACTCTCTGTCCTGCACTTCCTTTTGCCATTTCACCTTTCTGCTTCTCCTCATAGCTCAGGAAATGTCAGCAACAGGCCACAGTCAAAGCACAACTTTCTGGCTGGAGAGTCTGCAAGTGGCAAAGAGCCCAGCTGTGTCTCTCCCCCTCAGCCTTGAGAAGTCGACCTTGCAACCCATTCTGGGCTTGAAACGTCCCAGAATGTTTAAAGTAAAGAAATGAAAACAAAGCTGTGAGTGCTCAGCCAGCAGGGTTTTCTGGGAGCACTGGGAGCAAAGGCTCATCACCCCAACAACTATTTCTAGCAACTGCTTTGAGTATCTCATACAACGTGACCCAAAGGGAAAGCGCTGCCAGATGTTGCCTTGTGGTGTTTACCAAGGGTTGTCCATTGCAGAGCTGTTCAAGTCCCCAAGAGAGTCAAGCAACTCATATTTTAATGAAGAAGGATGGAGTTCCTGCCTGGATAGAAAATAAATGCAGAGGGAGGGATCACAGCTGCCTACAATTCTGGAAGGTTTCAAGGAGAGAGCAGGCTTGACAGCTGTCATGAGCATAGAATCATAGAATCGTTTAGGTTGGAAAACACCTTCAGGATTGAGTCCAAGTGCTAATCTAAGCCTACTGAGCCCACTGCTAAACCAGGCCCTTGTGAATGCCTGTTTCTTGTTGGTCTCTGACAGGTGTTTGGCTTGAACAACAAATGGCAATGACTTTGTTCTTCAGTTATGGGGTTTCTCTCACTCTGCTATAGAACCATGAGCTGTCTGTTCCCACACATTAGGAGAAGACCTTGTTCTGCGAACACTGCTGTGATCCTCTCACCTGCTGCCATTTCCTGCCCTCTGTGCATTCTCTAGTTTTATACAGCCCGTCACCACCAGCTGGGCCTTTTGCTTTGATGTCAGACATCTCAGCGCTTCCTGCTTCTCCTTTCTCTCCTGCAGAGAAGTTGGAGGAGCTCAGGAACACTTGGCCAGCCCATCCTCTCCAAGCCTTTCCCTTAGGCAGCCTATTGGAAAGGTTTAATGAGTGCTGCCTTCCCTTCCAGGGAGGCACTTGCTGAGGCACAGACCCAGTTCTGGAAAACAGGGTTCATGCTTGGGGTGGAAGCACCTGCTCCAAAGCAGGGTTTGCACATCGAGTGAAGGTCCTTGCAGAAGGATTCCTTCCTTGCAGGAAGAATTTCTTCACTGAAAGGGCTATCAAATACTGAATCAGGCAGTGATGGAGTCCCCATGCCTGGAGAGATTTAAATGAGGGTGATTAGGGACATGGTTGAGCGGTGATCTAGCAGTGCTGGACTTAAGGGTGGACTTGTTGCTCCTAAAGGTCTCTTCCAAATGAAGAGACCCAGTGACTGTGTGCAGCTGGCTGTCACTCTGACCCAACACCTGTTCAGCAGTGTGTTTCACCAGTCCTTTCACCCCCCAGGTAAGGCAATTTGCAGTGCTGAGCAATCTCCAATAATTCATGCCCGAAGCTGCACCGAGTAGCAGCCTGGTAATTAACACTCACAACACCCACGTGATGGTTTCTAAAGAGTCAAAAGAGAGCAGAAAAGGTAAATGTCTGTCATGGGAAACCCACTATCTAGAGACCAATCTTCCATAAATACTCTCTCGGTTCTGGGCAACTACAAAGAAGAGAAGAGCGCATGATGCTTTGCTGTGGAGGCTGAAATGAGTTGTTCATTGCCTGTGATCTCCAGGGAGTTCGTATTTATTTTGCTGAACGTTTTACTAATACTGGGAAAATCTTCTCTTTTCCTGAACATTTGCCCTTCGTCACGTTGCCAGAGCTCTGCAGAATGATGAATCATTCTGTAGTGACAGTAGTGCTGTTTATTCTCCTCTGTAACACAGGCAATGGTTCAGAGATCCACATCTTAAATAACGGGGAATTGCCCAGGTGAAGACAGAAGCTCAAGAGGAATCACAGAATCATTCAGGTTGGAAAAGACCCTTTGGATCTTCAAGCCAAGCACTGACTCTACTCTACAAGGTCACTCCTAAACTCTATCCCCTAACACCACAGCTCAGTGACTCTTGAACACAGCCAGGGATGGGGACTCAACCACTCAGCCTGTTCCAGTGTTTAAACCTTCTTTGCATGAAGAACTCTCTCCTGATGTCCAGTCTGCACCTCCCCTATAGCAGCTTGAAGCCCTTCCCTCTGGTTCTGTCCTAATGACCTGTGAGAAGAGACCAGCACCAACCTCTCTACAATGTCCTTTGAGGGAGTTGTAGAGAGTGATGAGGTCTCCCCTCAGCCTCCTCTTCTCAAACTAAACAGTCCCAGCTCCTTCAGTCCCTCCTCATCAGCTCTCTTCTCCAGAATCTTTGTACTCCCCTGTACTGCAGCACCTCTTGTACTGAGGTGCCCCAAACTGGTCACAGTACATGTGAACCATGTGAAGCTGCAGCAGATGTGGACAGTGATTGCTGTGATTTCACAATGCTCTGGACTTGAAACGGCAATGGGTATCACAAGGCACAAATGGAGTGAGTTTACACGAGAGTAAAGCAGCAGGTAGAGGGGTGATGGCTCCTACAGCTCTGTCAGACTTCCCTGCAGCCCCTTCTGAGGTGTCTTATAGGAGATCAAACTATCATGGCTGAGAAATAATGTGTATGGGTCAAAACAGTGAAAGAAAGAGTAGGAACGAATCTTTTCTCCTCATACCTGACAACATGGATGTAGCAAGGTGTCAGACACGGATGTGAAGCCATCTGTGATTTATTTAATACATAGAAGGAGGGTGGAGTTGAGACCCAGCAACTGACAGATAGCACAAGGTTAGCTGACTGGGGAAACAACTCCTGGTGCAAGGTGCAGTTAGAGAGCTGATCACCTCCACTGCAAACTTCTGGGAGCAAGACTTTAGCAAGTTTAAAAGGGTCATTAGACCTCTGTGTGGACAGCAAAAGGTGAGGAGTGTAACTGCTAAACCATAAACACTTTAGGAGCTGAGGTAGTCTTTAGTAGTGGAGCATGGGATAGAACTGTGAGCTGAAACAGTCGGTATCTGCTGAAATACAGGGTCTTGGTCACGTCTGGACACAGAACACTATTCAAAGGGAACACTCAATCTTGTCTGGTCTGCCTGTGTTTAGGGGACAATACTCCAGCAGAGCTGGAAGAACAGGAGGGATGGAGGAGCCAGTGGAGTGTTTGGTGGAGCCAGTTTGTAGTTCACTAATGAACTAGCAGGGGATACTTCGGGTCAGTCCTGAAGTGCCCCACAGGAGCCAGCCAGTACCACAAGTCATCATTATCACTCAGGAACAAATATTTTGAAAGGAAAACTTCTGCACAGGCTCCGAAAAGCTGGATGGCTCATCATGCTGATGAGATTTCCATAGAGAAGCTCCAGTATTCACAAGGCTGCCAATTTGTAAGCAATCCTCTCTCAGCCAATTTCTTTCCAACTCCCTCCCCACACCTCCAAACATGATTAGATCATATTATGAACACACTGCCTGCCAGATTTCATCTCCAATTAATCATCCCCAGCACTGTGACCTTACAAAAGGATCTTAAACCGATTAACCTGTTCACTCTGTGCCTACGTATGGAGATTAGAAAGCCTCACCAACTTCTTTAGGAGCTGTGTTTATTAAGGCTTCCCCATGTATGCCTTCCTCCTCCTTTTCAAGTGGATCCATCCTACTTTTGAGGGGAAAGCAGTAAAAGAAAGCAGTGCTTCTGCCTCAGTTGTGATCACATGGAGGAAGGGCTATGCTAAATACACTCCAGATAGCTGGGCACATGCAGATCTCTGTCCCCCTGCATCTTACTGGTCCCATTTACTTGTTTACACAGCCAGGTGGGGCTGGAACGTCTGCAGAGAAGGAGACTCCACAACCCCCCTGGGCAGCCTGTGCCAGTGCTCCAGGACCCTCCCTGGGAACAAGGTCCTGCTGAGATTGAGAGGGAACCTCCTCTGTTCCAGCTGGCACCCAGTGCCCCTTGTCCTGTCACCAGATGCCCTTGAGCAGAGCCTGGCTCCATCCTCCTGACACCCACCCCTCACAGATTGAGAGACAGGAATGAGGTCCCCCCTCAGCCTCCTCTTCTCCAAGATAAAGAGACAGCAACCCAAACCAGTGCAATCTGTCCCATGAAATACAGGTTTGCAGATGAAGTTAGAACCACATTTTACCCTAAGTATCAGAGTTTCCTTCAAAAATAGTCACCTGAACCCCCTCTCCCTGGGGAAGGAGAAAACTCATCCTCATGCTCATTTAGGAAAGAAGGAAACCCCATGTTAGGAAGCCCTTCCTCAGGGAAAGGGTGCTCAGAGCCTGGACTGGACTGCCCAGGGCAGTGGGGGAGTCCCTGTGTCTGGAGGTGTTGAAGGACAGCCTGGCTGTGGCCCTGAGTGCCCTGGTCTGGCTGCTGGGGTGATGTCAGGTGCTGGGCTGGGCTGGATGATCTTTTTCAGCCCAACTAATTCTGTGATTCTGTGAGTCATGAACAAGTAGAAAAAGCCAGAGCCACTGAACTGCACCTTAGATCAGGAACAGAAGAGGAGGCAGAAGATCCAATTTGCAGCAATTGACTCCCACTGAAGGAGCAAACCTGCCCTGTATCATGAACAGGACTGTGATTGCCATCTACTTAAGTTACACAGTGTAATACTCATCAATTCCATTAAGTGGGCTACTCAGCTGCTATTGTAGGCTCCTGCCCACGATCTCTTGCTCAACAATGATGTGTGTGACAGTTGCATGAGCAGAGAGATAAGAGCTGCACATGAAAAGCAACTGAATGCATCAACGTGCTGGTCGTGGCTTCTGCCTCGTGATGCTGCTGGTCCAAGCTCACGGTCTAAAACCCAACACTGAGGAGGTGGCTCGGCACAGAGGCAGAGTTCATCGATTTTCACAAGCTCAAATGTTTGGGAAACACAGCTGAGGACAACAACAAGAGAACTTGCCCCAGGGATCAGAAAGCTCTATGTCCTCACTTGTCCTCCTGCCCCTGACAGCGGCTACTTCTGAAGGCACAGAAAGCCAACTGTCCATAGTTATAACATAAACAGTCGGTGCAGGAAGTTTCTTCTTTGTGTTTGTTTTGGGAGTGTTTGGGAAAATCCTTGTCCAGGAGCATATTAACACAGGAAGAAGTGTTGTCTTGGATTTATTGGGTTTGCCTGTGGTCGCATGGACTGAGAGGGCAGTTAGCAGAACTGGTGCACTCATGGCAACGTTGGCTGCAAAGGGTGGACCCCTGACTGCCCCAGGAGGGTGTAGTGGCTATAGCGGTGGTGTAGTGTTTAGGGGGTCTGTGTCTGGATCCCCAAGGGTCCCACCTGGGTCACCACCAATGTCACGGACAAGAGACTCTGACTGTATTTCAACCAAGAGCTCTCACCTAAAGCATCAGATACAAAGGGAAGGTTTAACAAACCCACTGACGAATCTACAGGCAGTGGAACAACTGGCTCAGTGTGGAGAAGAAGGGCCTCAAGACATTTTAATTCACTCCCCCCACCAGACATCAGAAGAAACAAGCCCCACAGACACAGACATACAGAGTCTTGTCACATACTCCTACAGTTAACTGAGATTAATGTCTGAAACACAGCCTCTCTCTTCATTAGTATCTTCACTGTAGCTTCTCTCTCAAATCACTGAGGTTGTCTGACTTCAGTTTTGGTCCTCATTAATCTTTGAGGTTCAGGATTCTCACAGTATCTCCAAGTCCAGGCAAATCTTCCCACTCACCATAAATTTTCTTCAACTTGAGGAGCCACAACCTTCTCAGCAGCGATAACGCTCTCTCTCAGCAGCAGTGGTGCAGCTCCCAACAGTCCAAGATGGAGAGGAGCAAGAAGAAGCCAGAAGTCACTGAGAGGGGAGAAGAGGGGGGATAGGAGGGTGTGAATGATGGGGACGGTTGGACGACACGACACAGCCACTTTCCTTTTCAACTTTTTAAAACACAACTATAAACTTTTCTGCAGAAAACACACAGATTAGACTCAGAATCTATTGCTCTCAGAATCTATTCAGCTGCTAAAGCAGAACAGAGGGGACTTGCATGCCTGATGAAGGGTGAGGTACAATTGCTGCACAATTCCCATCATCTACAGGAACATCCATGCCCAGGCCACCCAAGAAGTCAGGACAGGCAGGAAAGAGAGCAAGTCTGGCTCGCAAACACTCTAGAGGTTTCTGTTTCAACAGAGCACAGAGATGGCCTCCAGTTTCAGACAAATTCCTATCAGCTCATCAGCAGGGCCCTCATGGGCTGCTCTGAAGGCCACTGAACTCAGCAACAGTCTTGATCCACTGAGAAATCCAAACCAAATGTCAACGGCCAAGAGATTCTCTGCATGGAAGACAATGACTGCATGCAGACACTGGAAGGACCGACAGAACCAAACACCGAGGGGAAGAGCCCGCAATACTCCAAACTGCTCTAGCACAGCCTAAAGATTCCCCACTCATCCAAGCCCAGCTTTTCTCAGGTGCTTCCCAAAGCAGTTTAGACTGCTTGAAGAAGACTGTTCAGGCTGGACTCCCCTTTGTTTGCAGAGTTTGGTGGGTCACAGTGCAGCGGGAGTTTGGGAAGGTCTCAGGGAGCCAGAAATAGCTATCAGAAGTTTGAAGCCATGCGCTCACAAGGCACACACCCTCATTGTGGTTTCAAGATAGAGAAATAATAACAAGGATGGAGAAATGTGGATTTTTCAGCAATGGAATTGACTATTCCCTCTTTTTTTTTACTCTTTAAACTTCTAAGATTGAAGTCCTGATTGAGAAAACAAGGATTGCTGTTAGTTCTTTTCAGCTCCTTGTTTGTTGCTTCTCTTCCACAAAGCGATAAAAATCAATACCCTGTCTGTCAGCTTGATCCGCTGACAGTCAAGGGCAGCATCAACAGCGTGGAAGCATCTCTGGCTTGTCTCCAACTGAGCTTTTTCCAGTCTTTCCAGGGAAGCAGCAGTACTGATAATCTTGGAGGTTGCTGCATAAATATTTAGTCAAAGTCTCTGATGCCCCTATGAACAACAACTGTTGAAGGCTGTGTTATGTAGGAACTCCTGTCACTCTCGGGAAGCAGTGGTCCTGTGCCACAGCCTGTTGGTAATCCCAGTGGGAAATGTGGGCTGATGGAATCGATTGAGTTTTATTTCTTGCAGCACACTGGGAAATGAAGCCTCGTGTCTGGTTGCTGCTGAGAGCAGGAATGAGAGCGGCGCTCTGCATCTCTGGAGGTGCAGGAAGTGTAACTTCTTCCCAGTGAGGGTGATGGAGCACCTGGGGGGGTGTGGGGGGGTGCTACCCAGGGTGTTTGTGGAGTCTCCTTCTCTGGAGACATATGAAACCCACCTGGACTTGGCCTGGGTGATGCTGCTGTGGCAGGGGGACTGGACTGGATGATCTTTCAAGGTCCCTTCTGATCCCTGATGATTCTGTGACTCTATGACCTGAGGTAAAAGCTTTCTGTGTGACCCTGACTTTGTCATTTCTCCCAGTTCCAAGTTATTGTTATCCACTAGGACCCTCAGGCTTCAAAAACTTAACAGACTCATTTAGCTCCGCTGAATCCAGTGGGATTGCTGACTTAACCGACGTTAAGCACATGCTTAAGTCTTTGCTAGGTCAGAGCTTAAAATACCACGGCAATCAGTACTGTATAGGATCTTCACAGTTATTCTAAACAGAGGTCTTAGGAGCTGTACAAAGTCTCCTGTTAAATTGGAAGCACATTTAGGTTACGGGGTTTTGTTGTGCATAGAGTGTTTTTCCTTGATTAACAGCTTATAAATCTCCTAAATCTCCCCAGTTTATACAGCTATAAATAACGGAATCGCTCTACAATGCATTTTTTCGTGGCATTAGATACGCAGAGGGGGACTGCTCGATGCAAACATATGCTGCTGCTCACTGAGCCTGCATTCCTGAAAAGAGCAGTCGTTAGTGATTTGACAGACAGCGAAACGCCAGGGGAATGAATGTGAGGGGTGGCTGGGGGGAGCCCTGCTTCAGAGTTACACTGGGGCTAAATACTGAAGGACAGTGTGTTACAAAACACGAGCGTTCTGGTTCACATCCTGATAGCACTGCCTACAAAATACTACAAGAAAAGTTAGTAGGAAGTCTTCTTTTCTCCTTTTCTTTTCTCCTTTTCTTTTCCTTTCCTTTTCTTTTCTCTTTTCTTCTCTTTTCTTCTCTCTTTTCTTTTCTTTTCTTTTCTTTTCTTTTCTTTTCTTTTCTTTTCTTTTCTTTTCTTTTCTTTTCTTTTTTCTTTTCTTTTCTTCTTTTCTTTTCTTTTCTTTTCTTTTCTTTTCTTTTCTTNTCCTCTCCTCTCCTCTCCTCTCCTCTCCTCTCCTCTCCGTTTTCCTCTCCTCTCCTCTGTTTTCCTCTGTTTTCCTTTTTCTTTTTTCTTGATCCACGGCCACATCAGTGTCTGACAGAGACAGAAGAGGTGGGCAAGATGCTACTTTCCATCAACTTGCTTTTTATTACCTGCTTTTGCTCAGGTTCAAGACAGTGATGACTTACTCCGAGATTAAAACTGAAGGCACAACTGCCCATGGCCTGAGATTTTGATCAGAAGATGTTTTTTATACCATGAGCTCGGGCTTTTGCAACGCCTTGCTGACCTTGTCCAACCACCCTCAGGATCCGCTCTGCAAGGTCTCAGCCACTCCATCTATTGCTTTGAGCAATCTCGCTCTCTCGTTCTGGATCACTGCATTTCTATTGTCTGTGTCATCCTACTCAGGTCCCCTCCGTTTTGCAAGGTCAGGTCTCTCCAGGGAGGACGGAAAAGCTGGGAGAGGATTAGTAGAGGCGGGGGTGCAGTGATGGATGGCAGAACTCCCAAGAGATGTTTTGGGGAGAGGCAGTACCTTTGCTGGTTATTTACTGACGGGAGACCACGGAATAAAAGGTGAACGATTTCATGCCTCCCTGTAATTGGAACTGCAGTCGTTCCTAACGACTCTTTTTCACAGAACATCCACAAGGGCATTTTGGCAAATTCAACCCACAAGGGCAGGGACAAGGAGCCTTAATTTCAGTTTTTATAGGGATCAGTGAAAGGAGAAAAGGAGATCACCCAACCCCCCTGTGCACTTCAAGCTAAGCTCTTAATTTGTCAGACAGCGCAGCTTGAGCCTTACATCACTCCATTATCTAAGTGTAGCTTGGATGAATCTCATTTCCAGACCTGCTACACTTCTGTATTTCCAGCTTGGAAAATCAGCCGTTCAGCACCTCTGAAGAACTGACCTTCCACCAGTTACTTGCAGCACACATTTTCCTGACCTCTCCTTCCTGCGTGAATTCATCTGGCTGGACTTCTGCTGCCTCAGGCTGTCCTCCAGGGTGGAGCACGGTCAGGTTTCTGCTACCTCTTTAAGACTGTAATTGCAGTGCCTGACTTTTTAGGACTGACTACTGAAGTTTTGACTTCAAACCAGAGCTTCACACGTTTCTTTGCTGACACGCTGCCATGGTGAAGAACATCACAGACTGTACAAGCGTGAAACACCGAAGCATCGCTGAAAAGAACCATCCAGACAGATTAAGACATGAAATAACAACTGAACACAAAAGCATGTTGCTTGTTAGATGCCAGTTCAAGAGGGACAGAGATCTGCTTGAGAGAGTCCAATGGAGGGGTGTGAAGCTGATTAAGTGATTGGAGCACTGATCTTATGGGGAAAGACTACGAGACTTTTTAGTTTGGAGAGGACAAGACTACAAGGGGATTTAATTACTGTCTGTAAATCCATGGGGTGGGTATCAAGAAGAAAGAGACAATCTCTTTTCCCTTGCACCTTGTGATAGGACAGGGGGCAATGAGTGTGAGCTGAAGCACAGGAAGTTCCATCTCAACGTGAGGAAGAACTTCTTCACTGTTAGTGCTACAGAGCACTGGAGTGGGATTCCCAGGGAGGTTGTGGAATCTCCTGTGGAGACTTTCAAGACCTGTCTGCATGTGCTCCTATGTGACCTGCTCTATGTTCCACAGTTGTGTTGAGCAGAGGGGTTGGACTCAATGACCCCCAGAGGTCCCTTCCAACCCCTAATGATCTGTGGCTGTGGCTGGAGCGGACCTATTTTCCATAAAATCATAGGATCATTTGGTTGGAGCAGGCATTTAAGATCATCAAGTTCAACCATTCACCCAACACTGCCAGGTCCCCACTGACCCCTGCCCCTCACACCACATCCCCATGCCTTTTCACCAGGTCCAGGGTTGGTGACTCCCATCATTTTGGGGACAAAATTGTTCCTCATGCCCAGCCTAAACCTCCCCTGGTGCAACTTTAGGTTCACATTCAGCAGCTGTTGACCAGCACCTCCAGGTCCTTTTCTCCAGACAGTTTCCAGCCTCTCTTCCCCAAGTCTGGAGCGCTGAAGGGGGTTTTAGTGACCCAACTGGAGGACCCAGCACTTGTCCTCACGGAACCTTATACTATTGACCTCAGTGCATTGATGCAGCCTGTCCTGAACCCTCTGTAGAGCCTCAAATAGACCAGCACTGCTGCTCAACTTGTGTCATCTGCACACTGACTGAAGTAAATTCCCTCACCCAGATCATTGATGAAGATTTTAAAGAGAGCTGCTCCCAACACTGAGCCCTGGCGACACCACTCATGATTGGCCATCAACTGCATTGAACTCCACTCAGCACCAGCCATGCAGCCAGTTTTTAATCCAGTGAACAGTACGCTCATCCAAGCCATGGGCAGCCAGTGTTTTCATGAGAATGCTGCGAGGAACAGTATTTTCTGGCCATATTTTGCTGATCACCTGCCCAGAAATGTGTTTGGAATTATAAACCTTAAACTGCTTCCATTTTCCCCATAAAATCTTTTTAACAAACCTTCCCATTGTCCTTACAAGTCCCATTAGGTCGGGAGCTGTACTGAGTGCTGGCACTACAGCTCCTCACTATTTCTTGGCTTCTCCCATTCTCACCTGTTGAGCTTTTCCCAGACTGTGATGCCTCAGTCACTGAGGATTAACCTCCCACACAGAGATGGGAAGAGCTGGTGGAGCTCAGGCCAGCAAAAGCTGCACAAAGTTCCTGTGTAGGTAGGCTGCCACAATTCTTCTGTGGTTCATAACTGCTGGCTACTGCAGCTCACATGTTCAGCAGAACTTGAAGCCCAAGGGGCAAACTACACTCTTAATACTCCTAGAAACTTATAAAATATTCCTTGGATGTCACAGTAAGCTCTGGATTTCTCTTAAAAGCCGTGATTTAAAGGCAAACACTGTGTCATCTTTTCTCTAAAAGGACCCCCTTATTGGACAACAATGTTTTGAGGGGAGGAATAGAACTTTACTGCTAATATTTCATTAACTACTCTTGCTGCTACTCTGAGATCCAGCTCTGGGGTTTATTTTCCCTCTGAAGTACAAGCCCTTTCCAGCTTCTCAATGGGTCCATTTTATTTCACTGTCTTTCCAATGGTTTCTTTGGATTTTGATTGTGTGGGATGGGTATTAGTGGACAGTCACTAAAGTTCAAGCCCTAACTCCTCCAACCTTGCTGGGAACACGTTTGAGATTAGATGATTCAAACTCTTTCTCTGGCAAAAGACTGCACTAGTTTCACTGGGAATCCTGCCTGTGAGAGAGAGAGGAATGGGCTCCAAATGTCCTTAAGAAGGATATCCGGCGAAGGCATCCAGTCTGTAGTGGTGTACATGAATAACACCGAAAATCAGAGACTTCCTTCCAGCTGAACCTCTGGAGCTTTGGAAGATCATCAAGGCCATTTGGGGTGGAATCATCTAGCAGAAGGCACAAAAGGAGGAGTTTGGTGATAAAGTTCCAGGAGCAGAAAGGAGAGATTTCTGTATTTAGTGAAAATAAAAGCACTCGCATTTCAAAGTCTGCGAAAAAAGTCCTTCTGGCTCTCATTTCTCATCCCTAGTTCTTCTTCACCGAGTCCTCTCAAGCACAGCAGTCCCCGGTACTGGATGGGGTCCACTCACTGTGTTGTCTTTTTGGCCCACCACTGCCTCAGGATATCACAGAATCACTCAGGTTAGGAAAAAACCCTTCAAGATCATGGAGTCCAACCGTTAGCCCAACTCTAACTCTACGTGAAGCACAGCTCATCTCCCTCACACCAGTGTTTACTCTAACTCTATGTGAAGCACAGCTCATCTCCCTCACACCAGTGTTTCTCCACCATAAAATAATGATGTTCTTTCTGTTCTCACAGACAGGACCACACAACGTTCTCACGTCTCAGGTTCAATGTCAGCTTATTAGAAGTACAAGTTAGTTGTATTAATTGCACATGAATTATTCACTCAGCGGTCAATTATTAATTATCAAAGGGCTTGTTTTACTCTAGGTTGAAATGGATCGGTAGGCACCTGAAAATCACTGCTAAAATTTGACGACCCCAGCAATCTTTGCAGCTCTCTGCAGCTGAATTTCAGTGGAACGTGGTTTGCAAACCTGGATTCTAAGTTTGTTCGGCGATAGAGCAGATCCAAACGTCGCAGCCAGATGCTGCAGCGAGATTCCTCAGCAGCACAGACACATGGGGAAGAGCTTTCAGCTCTCTTTCATGGAGGATTACGTACAGCTCGAAATATTTGGCCGGTGTGATCTGCCCGCTTTGGTCCCTGCCTCGTAATAGGAATGCAAGAAGTGCAGTGAGGAGCACTGTGTAACCTGACCGGAGTCATTCCTGGGGCTGGAGCTACATGCCACCAGACAGCCATGGAAATAGGCCACGAGCAAATCTGTGGGATCATGGCTGAATTCGCTGCTTTGGCTCTTGAGCCGTTCTCCAGGCAAACAGTGGTTCCACCACAAGAGGACTTTGCAAGGTGCCAAGCACACTGAGTGCAGTCGTGTTTCCTGGCAGCACAATGACCTTCAGAGACAAGACAAAGATGCCACAGAGCAGCCCTTCAGCCTGTTGGTAAAACAGAAGGACCACTTTTCATGCTAAAACAGAAGGTGCCCGTGCAGATCTGCTCCTTGCACAGGACAGAGACACAACTTGAGTTATCTTTCTCCACCGTGTTGAACGTCTCACCACAGGAACTGGCTCAGATGAACAAATAGTTGTGGCCCTCGGGGGTGTGTTTTCCCCAGTGGTTTTGGCCTTGATGAGAAATCCAAGTATGAGGTCTTTAACACTCTCTTTCCCTGTGTCCAGTCTCATCCAGCGCCCTGGGATTCCCCTTCACTTTACTAACACCTCACTGGCACTCAGAGGGATGAGTTTGCATCCGTGTTTAGAGATTTAAAGAGGATCAGGAATACTTTGATGTTTTATGTGGAAGGTGAACGAGCACTGTGAAGACTGTTCACAGTTAAAAGTCAATAGGTTGATAGACAGACAAATCCAACCTAGAGAGATGTCTGGAGAAAGGAATCCACCCGGAAAAGACCACCTGAAGGTGTAATGGATTTTCCACCACAGCAAACTACTCAAGGTTTCCACTGGCTGCTGCTCTCAGATTTTTGAGGTTGCCTAAGAGCTTTACAAACAGCTATAGGTATTTGTTAAAGCTCTGGGAGATACTCGAGTCTCTACTCTAAGCAAATGCCAATATTGAAGCTTTTCCCTCTCACACTCTATGTAAATCTTGAAAACTCGCAAGGGGAATGAAACTGAGAAAGTCTGATGCTGAGAAACTGTTGGAGAAAAAAACCAGTATTGAAAAATTAGTGGAGAAAAATAGTAGGAAAAAATCAAGAAAAAAATAATGGAAAAATTATTCAGGAGGGGTATCAGGAAAAAGTGAAGGGTACTGCTAAGAAATAGAGGCTGCAGACCAGAGAACATCAGCAGCATGCGCTCATTGAAAGGAGAAACCATACTATAACAGCGATAAAATCCAAATGCAGTGGTCTCCTTCAGCTTGAACACTTCCTCAGAATCCACAAAACATTTGCATTTTGCCAAAATCGCGTTTCCTGGCAGAAAAGGACTCTGTAAAAAGGTTTTGAGTAGCTCGAGCGTGTCCACGCCAAGTGATTCCCTTTGTGTTTTGTGGTTTTCTTCTGTTTCAGAGTGAACTTCTCGTGAGTCTCGTTCATTCATCTGCCCCACCGTAAAGATAGGTGGCTGTGGAACAGGTCACTTGGCCAGGCTGCCTCCTGGGGGGAGAGTGATTCAGGAATCCCTTGCTGCACCCGACCCTGCATATAATAGGGGCAGCTCCCTGGGGGCCCGCTGACCTCTACGAGCCCAATGGGAGCAGGTACAAAGTGCCTCCTTCTGGAGATGTCCGTAAGTTCAGCTAACCCACAGCAAGGGGGATGACTGGTGTAATTCCGTATTTGCATTTCAGAGTCTTTACAACATCTGTCTTCCTGTGATGAAAACAGCTATCTCAGAGTCGAGCGCTGAAGCCAATAAACCCATCACAAAAGGCATCGGCTGCCAGAGTCCAGAAAGGGTTAAGGCAGCAGTTGGAGAGGTTTGGGGTGACGTCGTGCTTTCTGGACGCCTGAGAAGTCTCTTGAAGGTAGTTCCCCTCTGGTGAGGATGAGAGCGAGCTGAGGTCTGAAATCCGAGATCCCTTGCAGCCTGGAGCTGGTGAGGTCCCAGTAAAAGCTGTTTGCCTTCCTTCCCTTCCCATCCCGAGCAGTCACCCTGCTGCACCGGCCTGGCCAGTATGGAGCGAGCTCTCTGGACACATGTAGGACTTACTCTCCTCCAGCTCCTGCTCATCTCCTGCTTGCCAAGAGGTACCGTAAGTGAGCGTGTTCATCCCGGAATGAGTCCCTTTCCTTCAGTGTGCTCTAAGGGTTTGGTCCCGTGCGCTGTCATGGGAAGCAGAGAGATCTGCAGGGATGGAAATAACAGAAAGAAGGGGCTTTGCTTTATTTATTCATTTTCTTTCCCTTGCTGGCATGGATGGAGCATGTGTGTGTGTGTGTTGGGGGCAGGGGGGGAGGTTTGCCCAGGGATGATTTCCAGACAAACTTTAATAGCCTTAAAGAGAAACAACTGGCTGGATTTGTTTGCCAATGGCCATCAAGAAAAGAGTGTGCAATCCCCTTCGCTTACTACTGCTTTACTTTCTACAACACTCAGCGCTAAGGAAACGATGATAGAAAGAGGCATTTCAGTCCCCGAATTGTAAAGCGTCATTTGTTTAGTTTGGCAAGACAGAGGCTTTCGTCTCCAGCCCCCAACACCAAGAACTGAAGGCAAGGGAGGAGAGAAAGCGGAGGGGAACAAAAAAGAACAGCAAAGAAAACAAAAGCCACACATTGTTTCCCATCCGGGCTCTCCTGCTGCCAATATCAGCCCTTCAAAGGGGAAACCTTGTTAAAGCAGAATGAGCTTTATTTCTACTCAAACCTCTCCCAGGTTTCTGCTGAATCAGCACCTATGGCTTCTTCTCGATAAGGGTGAGAAAAGAGAGTTTACTGTCGAGTGCTAATTTGCTGTCCTTACGGCCACCACCGTGGGCTGGTTCCACCTGGAGGTGGCTGGAGCTGCTTACAGCAGCTGTCACCATCCCAGGCTGCTCTGGGGAGCTGCAGCCTGAAAAACTGGGGAGGTGAGGTGCCCTCAAATCACCCAGCCTTCAAGCTGCTGCAGCCAGTGCTTCTTGCTGGGACAGCTGTCGGGTACTTGGCACTCAGGTTGTGCCGTCTATGAAATGTGCCTCAGGAACCAGGGTGCAGGTGACAGGTGCTGCCCACCTGCCCACCAGGCTGGCCATCACTGCCTCCTGCCAAAGCTTCCTGCTGAGAATTATAGAATCATGGAATCATCAGGGATCAGAAGGGACCTTGAAAGATCATCCAGTCTAATCATAAACACAGACAGCTTATTGGTGGTGCCCAGTGGCAGGACAGGGGCAATGGGCACGAACAGGAACACAGGAGGGTCTATCTAGACATGAGGATAAAGTTTTTCTTGGTGATGGTTCCAGAGCCTGGGCGCAGGACCGACAGGTTGTGGAGTCTCTTGCTCTGGAGACATTCAAAACCTGCCTGGATGTATTCCCTGTGGAATCTGTTCTAGGGCATCCTGCTCTGGCAGGGGGGTTGGACTGGATGATGTCCAGAGGTCCCTTCCCCACCACTCTGTGATTCTGTGATGCTGTCATTCTCCACACATACACCAACCGGTCCCTGTGGCAGCCTCTCCCTCAGCCACGTGCCACCCTGCATGCTGGCCAAGTGAGTTGGCAAGTGGTGTCAGAGCAGCCAGAGCCATGGCTATAGGCGGGCAACAACTGTGGGGTCTGTGTGTCTCTCATCATGAGGAGAGTCTGGGACACACAGAGTCAGCCCTCTTTCTCCACCTTCTTCCTCTCCATGACTCCTCTGCCTGGCTGCTGGTGGAGTCACCAGCGATGGCACTGCCCAGCATGAAGCTGGCAGCTTGAAGAGGAGGCAGCAGTTCCCCTGGGGTGGCAGCAGTGGGAAGAGGACTCAGAAAGAGGGCAAGGAGTCGGAAGTGGATGGCCTGCATGTGTCAGGGCAGGTTGGAAAAGAGTGTTTTGCCTCCTCCTCACAGATGTCTCCAATTTTTATCCATATTTATCACACCCAGTTGCCTCAAGAGTTGGGGGCAGGAGTCAGGGAGGTCTGGGAATTCATTTTTGGAATAAACTCGAAGACCAAGTGACTCATATTTGCTTAAAAATATATGTGTGTTTGTGTGTGTTTCTGCCTCTCTCAACCCTTCCCAACCTCTGCTCCCCACCCCCTCCAGCCCCTGTCTAGAGAAGGGGAGGCCAGATGCAGTCAGACGCATCCAGATGAGTTCAATCTTAGCTAATGGGTTACTTCAGTTCACGTGTTTGGGTTCCTAGCATGGACAAAAGGAAAGCAACTGGCTTTTTCTTTGGGAGAAAAGCTGGGGTTACTCATTCTTGACCCCGAGGCCACCTTCAGGGTGGACTCCCTGCACCCTGCTGGTGCTCAGGATTTGTCTCTCCATGGGCCCAGAGGAAGCCTTCACCACTGCAGGGCTGTGCGGGTGCCACTGCAGCCCCAGCTCCACCCTGGACAGGTATCTCTCCCCTTTGCAGCACCATGGATGTGGTGAAGGAGCAAATGGAGTGGGAGGTGTAGGGCAGGGGGTGAAGCTATCAGCAGGGATGGAGGGTTGGCAGCCTGAGGGCATCTGCTGTCCTTGGTAGGGCTGGACTACTCTCCCCAGGGAGCATTTGAGATGGAGAGTCAAGGGTTTGCTGCTGGGTTTGTGGGCTGTTTCTAGATGTGCAACGGTATCTGCGAGCAAACTGCCAACGTGCTGCAGGTCTCACATGGCTGCAGCAAGCAAGCACTCAGCACAGGTCCAGCACCACTCCTCCATGTTTCTAACACAAGCACATTCTCATGTGATGCAGTCATGGGTTTCTTACTGCAGCTGCTGCTTCTCCACAGAATCCCAAATATTCTGCCCTACCGCAGAAGTCCGGCTTTGCCCCCAGACCCCATCGTCCCAGGCTGGGCTCTCTCTAACCTCCCTGATGCTGTCACTAACTCAAAAGTGCCACCTTCTGTATCTGCTCCTGTTCCTTGTCTTGCAGCACTAACAAAATCCCTTCCTGATCACACTAGGCTAATTTTCCTGGCTCATTTATCCCACAAAGAAATCCAGGGCTGACGGGTAATGTGGCAAGCAGTGAGTTTTAGCCTTTCCCTGGTTATTTTAGTCCCTTGCCAGCTCTCCTCTGATGAAGACACAAGGCCACAGGCTGACAATAAGATCACAACTGGCAGCTCCTAATTACAGAGAAGAAACCAAAGAAGAGAGAGGTTTAAGGCAGATTCCTCAGGTTGCTTTAGACTCTAAAACCATCCCAGCTGGTGGTAGAGAAGGGCTGTAATTTACATCTAACTATAATAAAAAGGCACAGTATGAGGAAGCTGTGGGGTGTTTTGAGGCCAAGGGGAAGATGCAACCAGAGGAGAACAAGGTTTAAACTGGAAATGGATCTGAAATGCGGTGGAGGCAGGAATACTTGACCCAGATCTCAACTGGCCTGATCCTAAAGGGAAAGGAGGGGGTGTAAGGGTTTGGTATAAGAAAATGGGGAAAGGAGCAGCATTTCTACCCAGGAGGTGTGGAATACGGCTCTGTTTTGCATGCCACCACTTATCACCTGGGACAAGGGCCACTAAAAGGCAGGAGGAAAAGGAAGGGGAAGCACCCTACGCTAGGGCTGTCTGTCTGTCCTCTCCACAGCAGTGGGAAGAGCAGGCAAAACAAGAGGCTGCAGAGCATTAAGTCAACTCAATGCAAGAGAGATGCTGAGGTGCTGGAGAGGGTCCAGAGAAGGGTAACAAGGCTGGTGAAGGGTCTGGAGATCAAGAAGTTGCTGAGGAAGCTGGAGCTGGTTGGTCTGGAGAAAAGAAGGCTGAGGAGAGACCTTATTGCTGTCTGCAATTGCCTGAAAGGAGGGTGCAGAGAGGTGGGGGTTGGTCTCTTCTCACAAGGAACAAGGGACAGGACAAGAGGAGATGGCCTCAGGCTGCCTCAGGGGAAGGTGAGGTTGGCCCTGAGGAGAAACTTCTCCCTGGAAAGGGTCCTCAGGCCTTGGCACAGGCTGCCCAGGGAGGGGGCTGAATCGCCATCCCTGGTCGTGTTTCACAGTCATGGAGATCTGGAGCTCAGGGACAGGGTTTGGGGATGGGATGGGACAGCTGGGGTAACGGTTGGGTTTGCTGATCTTGAAGGTCTTTCCTAACCTGAACAATTCAGGAGTTTATGATTCTAAGGTTTATTAAATAGGAAAATGGTGGGAATGACACAAATGAAGGGGCACACAACTGAGGCAACACCGGCTGAGGGGTGGAGGGATTACTGAGGCTTTAACATGTAGAAAGATCAAATGGACAGTCCTGTTTTCAGTTACCACAGGAAGCAGAAACCCCCGGAGCTATTTGTGTTAATTCTGGCTTTGCATTAACCCACCGTTACAGCGCTTTGATGGGCAGCGTCTAGACATCACAAACTGGAAGCACGGTTTTTATTTGCTTTGCCTTTCAGTTACACTCAGACACTTGAATTTTATCACAGACAAAGCAAACCAAGGCAGTGTAAAGAGAGAGAGAGACAAGCTCTGGAGTTCCCATGGGAAATCCTGTTAAGAATCTGATGAAGACCTCAACAATAATTTTTTTACTGAGCAAATAATTCGATTCTCCTTGGAGCAGAGTGATGGGAGGCTGTGATTTGTTGTCTTAAGTCTAGTTAAGCTTAAAAAAAAACCAGCACAGGGCACCATGAACCAAACTATCCACCTCTCAGGATCAACATCAGAGCTATTGATTTCTGACTTTACAGCTCCTAAACACCGTATGGCAACGGGAACCCTGGAATAGAGGCTCTCCTCTTTGAAAATCCTAGGCAGATCTCAAACTCAAGTCACAGGATAATGTGCATTAGGCTTTTTCTCTCTGTGAAGCTAAAGCAGGGATGTATTTTAGCTCCTCTTTTAATTAGCACAGCTGCTAAAAAGAATAATAGGTACATCATTTCTAAAGAGAAGGGACTGCTTTTAGAGACGGCATTATCCCTCTCATCCTCTTAACACATCCATTAGGAAAACAGGCACCATTTGCACAAGAGGTTATCTAAGGCAAAAAGAGGTTAAGATTAAAGACCTGCACTTTCCTTCATTACTAATGGTTTGGGGTACGTAATATTTTATAGCTCCAGCAAGTAGAAGTCTCTTAAAGAGAGTATTTAACTTATCTTATGAGGTATATTCCTCTTGGCTACATTGGAACCAAAGGGAGAGGTTTTCTCTTCATCACAGTGGAGCCACAGTTTCACCCACTCCTAGCTGATAAATTCTGGATCTCCTGTGTGTGCTCAGAGCTCTTCTTGTTGTTCATGTGAATGTCCACACACACGATACCTATGGGCACATCCATGCAGCAGCAGTACCACAGAATTACACAACCTCTTTGTTTGGAAGAGACCTTGAAGATCATAAAATCCAACCTTTGACCCAACACTGCCAGGTCACCAGTAACCCCTGTCCCTCAGCATCAGGTCCTTTAAATCCCTCCAGGGATGAGGATTCCACCACTGCCCTGGCAGCCTGTTCCATGCCTGATGATTCTTTGGGTGAAGAATTTCTTCCTAAACCTCCTGTGGCACAACTTGCAGCCATTTCAGTAGAGCTGTGTATGAAAGGAGGAGGATAAAAGAGTAATACAAATGAGACAGACCTAATGAAAAAGACAGCTGTTACGGGATTTCACCTCTGTTAGAGATGGGGTTTTTTTTCTTTAAAAGAGAAATCTTTGTCTCAGAATTATCACACGGCCCGACATTCCCTCATAAGAGCCTTAAGAAATCTCTTCTTCAAACTCAAATGCTTATTTCTTTTGCAGAAGGCAGTAATGGGTTTTGAGCATCACGCTGAAAACTACAATGCAGTCAAAGAAATAAAGGGGCTTGTGCTCAACCATGGGACATCAACCGGTTGAATAATCACTTTGAAAAGGCTGTCTCTAATTTCAGAGAAGTATCTGCTCTTCTTTCCAAGGAGCTGTGAATTCAAACAGCACTTGGAACTACTCTTCTCAGAGCCTAAGCAGTGTTTTACCAATACATTGATGGAGAAACTGAGGGACGGAAGGAGAACTCAGCTTTGCAGGATAGCAGCGCAGACCTGGGAAGTTCCACCAGTTCAAGATGGGGATGTCCTTATAAAGCACTTCCTTCCATCCATCAGGAGTTCTGTTAAATCCAGCAAGGTTCTGAGGTGCTCTCGTTTCTGGAGGTCTGTAGAGCATATTTAGGTTGTAAACCTTTCTCGTGATCCCTCCCAAGAATGTATGCAAATGGAAAAGTGTTTTTCGCATGGATCAGTTCTCTGATCCCTTCACACAGGAACATAAATCCCTGTTCTATCCAGCAAGGTTTCTATGGCTGACAAATAAACCAGGGCAAAGACAAGTGTGACAGAGCTGCTACTCTACTGCGCCGAGCTGCCTGACCCACCCCTGAGGCAGCAATACCTTGTGAAGCCATTCCCAAACCACCAAAGGTTTAAGCCTGACATAGGAAATAAACCCAAACTGAAGTAGCTTTACTCGAGTATTCCAAGAAACAAACTGGTTAGAAGTTCACTAACATGTGGATCGTGCTTCACCTGTTTCCATACCCTCAAAAAGTTTCCTCGTGAACAACCCCACTGAAGATGAAAGCCAGCAACTCACTACATTCTCCTCCACAATCTCCTATTTCATCCTCACCCCCACCCCACAGGAACCTTTTTTCCTCCTTCCTTATTTCTACCCTCATCCCATAGGAACCTCTCTTCCTCCTTCCTTATTTCTTTCCTCTTTATGTGCCTGGAGAACCTTTTGCTCTTGGTTTCATTTCCTTTGCAAAGTGAAACTGAGCCTGGCGTTTGGCAGTTCCTTTGTCTCAGGGCTCCAAGCCACGGCTTGCTTTGATGAGAAGACTTTTCCATCCCTGATAGAGGTCTCTGCTTTTCCCTTCACTGAGGCATTTCACTGGGCTTATTGTATATCCCACGGCATTCACTGCTATCCTCTCCAGCAGACCTCATATTGACTAGAACCAGAGCTAAGATGACCTTCTCCTTGCAGGTAGTTTTTATTACTTGGGTGTCTGTTTTAAACTCCCTGGCATAAGATTAACTAACAGATCTCCGGTTTGCAGGGGGCAGTATTTTGGCTGCAAGCTGCACCAGGAGAGGCTTAGGCTGGGTGTTAGGAAGAATGTCTTCACCGAAGGGAGTTGTTGGGCACTGGAACAGTCTGTGAATGAGCATCCCTGGAGGGATGTCTGGACCTGGAGCTGCATCGTTAGTGACCTGGCGGTGCTGGGTTGAAAGTTGGACTTAAAGATCTTGAAGGTCTCTTCCAACCAAAGAGATTCTGTGATCAGTGGAGCCTTCACTGATCTTTTTCCAGGATGGAGCAGGAAAAGCTGTGCTTTCAGAGGCTGCACTGCCACCCAGTTTTGAACAATATTTGTGTCAAACCTCCATCACAACCCTGCCCAAGGACTGCTGACAGAATTTCTTGTGTGGTTCTTATCACCTCATTCTCTGATGTCCTGCAGCTTGGAGCGGGAGAGTGAGGTTCAGTGAGGTCAGAGATGGCTGAGTCCTATGTGTGCCCAGCCCACGAGGGTGATAGGAAAGCCAGACACGCTTGTGTCAGAGAGATGACGACTGCAGTGCTTACTGCCCAAGCTCCTCTGATGCTCACTAGGCCACCTGAGAACCTCTTGGCCACGGAAGCTGGCAAGTTTTCAAAAGAAGAAGCAAAAATAAGAAGCAATAAAGGGAATTCTGGGCCAGGTCTTTGGCCTCACTCTAGTGAGTGATGTGAGAGACCCTGGCAAACCAAATCAGATCTGGATTTGCTGCAACTTTGCAAAGGAAGTGAGTGCAGGGGAAGTTTGATAGTCCAGCAGATAGTCCACACAGTCCTGATACATCTTCTTGCTGTAGTTCATCACCCATGTGCGTGGTTTTCCAGGGAAACCTCAGGACCCACCTCTTAGCAGGCAGAGCTCCCCACAGTGACAAGCCCTTGGCTCAGCATGTCACAGCAGGGGAAGAGGTAACTTCATTGTGGTGAATTGCTGCTGTAATTTAACCATTGGACTGATGCTACTAACAGGGACTGGCAACATCCATCCCATCCTACCAATGCCTTACAAGATCCTAATAGGCTTTAGGGACTAAATCTATAGGGGCTAAGAGATCACTTAAAAAAGCATGACTGTGTTGCCATCCAAACCTGGAAGCACATGAAAAGGACAAGTCATTCTATTCATGCCTCAGTGCCCATCTCCCAGTCCGCATGTACTCCCGGCTGGATTCAAAGCATGCGGTGAGGTGGTGCATTGTGCTCTGCCAGGTTCCCTCCAGCACATCCCAGAGGTTTACGTACTTTCCTAGCGACTTCCTGATTGGTTTCTCTGATCTTGAGGTGCTTCACGTGTGCTGTTCAGGCCTGGATTTAATGGGCTTTTCTTCCACCAATAGAATTCCACTGTCTACTTGCCTGCCCAGATGCTTGTTTCTTCTTTTCAGCTAAATATTTTGCAGGGGTTGTCAAGCAGCCTCTTCCTGCTTCTGCTCATACCAGGTCAAGCCACATTCTGGACTGTGTTTGACACTGCGAGATGCAGCCACAGCCTGCAAGCCAGACTACCAGCTTTGGAGGACTATCAAAGTCAAACCCACAGCGCAGCCCACAATTATCTCTGCCACAGCTGGAAAAGGCTTCCAGTGTTTACTCAGTGAATTTATGCCTCCCCCATCTCCTCTGCCTCATTCTTTTCTGTTTTGGGGTAACAATGGGCAAGTGTGGGTGTGGGAAGCTGCCAGTGGTTACCATTCCCCAAACACACCAGCAGGAGCAGGGTTGTCTCTTGCTCCCTGGAGACCAGGCTGAGCTCAGCAAAAAAACCCATTCCTTGGACTTGCTAACAGCTCCACGCATCTCCCTCTTACATTTCTGGAGGAAAGGTTTTGCCATGAGTTCAGTAGCCTGGAGGTACTTAGGCTACATGGGATCTCCCCCACTGCCCTGGGCAGTCCAGTCCAGGCTCTCAGCACTTTTTCCCCCAGGAAGGGCTTCATAGCATTCAACCTAACCTTCCCCTGGCAGCTTCTCTCTCGTCTTGGCACTGGCTGCCTGGGAGAAGAGCCTGACCACGACCTGACTACAACCTACCCTCAGGGAGTTGTAGAGAGGGTGAAGGTCCCCCCTGAGTCTCCTCTTCTCCACTCTAAACAATGTCAGCTCCCTCAACAGACCCAGTTAATCCACCATGATGAACTGTGTATCAAACCAAGTGTTACTTCTAATAAGATAATTAATGATGTGCAATCAATTTGCTCTGGAATCTGAATCAGATAACAGTTCACAGATAAATGGCTTCATTAAAAGAAAATAATAGCCGTAGGTTTAGAAGCCCCAACTTGACCAAGTTCATCAACTGCTGTTCTGGGAATTAGAAGGCGTGAGTTTAATTCCTGGCTCTGCTGCTGCTTTTCTTCGGGACCTTGAGCAAAGTCACATCACCTTCCTTGCACTTCAGTTTCCCATCTGGAAAACAAACATTGCTGAGCATAGAATCAGAGAATCATTTAGGTTGGAAAAGACCTTCAAGATCATCAAGTCCAACCATGACCCCAACTGTTCCAGTCTTTTGCTAAACCCTGTCCCTGAGCTCCAGATCTCCACAACTGTGACATACGGCCAGGGATAGCGACTCAACCCCCTCCCTGGGCAGCCTGTGCCAAGGCCTGAGGACCCTTTCCAGGAGGAAGCTTCTCCTCAGCACCAACCTAACCTTCCCCTGGGGCAGCTTGAGGCCGTTTCCTCTTATCCTGCCACTTGTTCCTTGTAAGGATTGAGACCAACCCTCACCTCTCTGCACCCTCCTGTCAGGTAGTTGTAGAGAGCAGGAAGGTCATGCCCCAGTCTGCGCGCAAAAGACTACACAGCTGCTGAACTACATGGTTGTTTTGATGCAGGAATTCAGTATCAGAACAAAGAAATGACAGAATCTGATGGAATGAGAGAAGCTCCTTTCCTTTCCACTTTCCTGAAGTGCTTACGGGGGCGGGCGGGTGGACTGTGGCCGGTCAGGACATCAGGCACAAGGGAAGGACTCAGTTTTGGAGAGCACAAAAGGCTGTATTTAATTTCCCAGCCAATGCAAATAAAAAGAGAAGAAACAGTGTGGTGGTGGTCCCTTTTTTTTATGGAGCCAGTAAATACCATTAGGGGAAAAGATAAGCTTCCAGGAACCAGGCTTCACGAGGCTGTGGAGAATCAAGGGAGACAGAGCAGCAAGGTTCAGCGGCAGGGAGCTGGAGCAGATGCGGTAATTAGGTTATGAGGCACAATGAAGCAAAAAACAGCCGAGTGAGGAGGGAGCGAGGTGCAGGCTTTGGAGATGAATGGCTTGTGGCAGGGACAAGGCAGCCGTGTTCCTCAGGGTTTAAAACAAAAGGGAGAAGGGTGTTACCTAATGACAATGAAAAAAAAAAGAGGGGAAAAGGGGAGGGGAGAGGGAAGAAGAAAGAGATTGTCTCATTATGTTCCCTTCATGTCTCAGCTTTCTAGTCTGCCCCCTTTCCTTTCACCATCAAACTCCATTAAAGCAGTCATGTCAGGAGACAGGCTGACAGCACCACACGCTCGTTAGATTTAATTTCATCGGATGAGGTTATGCTAAATTATAAAAAGATATTAATAATGTCATAGAGATGCCAGGAAAAATGAGCCTTTAGAAATAATGGAAAGCCTTGTTGCCTTTGGCGGCGATGCTGAGTGTAACACCGTGTGTTTCTGAGTGAAAACTGGGAGTGAAACTGGCTAAACCCAACCACCACACTGGCCAAACCCAACCGCAACAAACACTGGCCAAACCCGACCTCAATAGTGGCCTTTCCTCATGGACTCGCCCATCCTCAGAGCAGCAAATTAAAGAACAGAACTATGACCAGGAGGTGCCAGTGAAGTCTAAACAATCTATTCCATGTATGAGGCTTTTATTCGGTACTGTGACCTGCAGAAGAATTTCTCATGTGATCTCGTTCTCTGTTTTTTAAAAGCTGTTCAGCCTGGAGAAGGATCCAGAGAGATTTCAGAGCGGCCTTCCAGTCCCTGAAGGGGGTAACAGGAAAGCTGGGGAGGGACTGCTTCCAAGGGCTTTGAGTGGTAGGAGCAGAGGGAATGGTTTCCAGCTGGAAGAGGGGACTTTCAGACTGGAAGTCACAATGAGGGTGCTGAGACACTGGACCAGGTTGCCCAGGGAGGTTGTGGCTGCCCCCTCTGTTCCCTGGAAGTGTTCAAGGCCAGATTGGCTGGGGCCTTGAGCACCCTGGTCTGGTGGGGGGTGTCCTTGCTGATGGCAGGGGGCTTGGAACTAGATGATCCTGAAGGTCCCTTCCAACCTGAACCAGTCTATCAATCTATGGATCTACGTTTTGGCTGCATAGATTGGGATTCTCTGGGCCAAAGACCTCGGCCAGCCTCACGCCACACATGATGTGACAAACCACTAAATAACAGATCCCATCAGTCCTGGGCAGACAATAGATTGTTTCCACGTGTCCCCCTCTCTGTTTCCCTCTTGCAGAGTACACAGTGATCAACGAGAACTGCCCGGGCGCTGAGTGGAACATCATGTGCCGGGAGTGCTGCGAGTACGACCAGATAGAGTGCGTCTGCCCAGGGCGGAAGGAGCGGGTGGGCTACACCATTCCCTGCTGCAGGAACGAGGACAATGAGTGTGATTCCTGCAAAAAAAACCCAGGTATGTTCAGGGCCATGCTGCACTGGCACCACTGCAACTTTGGCTGAGGGATCAGTGTGTGACAGTAGCTGCTGAGTAGGGAAGCGGTGAGGGGAGGAACATCTCACTGGGCTATGGGGTTGCCCCACGTCTCCTCCATCTGCCACTCTGCTGACCCTTGGTAAGGCAGCACCGCTGACAGACAAAAACTCACACCACTTCCCACCAGCAGTGCTGTACTCGGTGTCCTGGGCAGGTTTGGGAGCTGCTGGGTTCACACCAGGGCTGTTCTGTAGGTGCTCTGGGATGATTTGGATCCCCAAAGCAAGAATGGAAAGATGATTTGGAAGTGTAGCTAGAAAGAAGGAAAGATCAGAGTGAAAGGTGAGAGCAGGAGACAGAACCAGGTTAGAAGGCACCAGAGCCACGAGCTGGGCCTGAATAGCACCCGCATCCACAGTCAGATTCCTGAGAGAGGGATTTACAGTCAGAGATTTAGAGGTTTGGGCAAGACTGGCTGGGATTTTGGCTGCAGATCCTGGACTGTGAGCTGCCCAGAGTCAGGGATGGAGGTTGGGCATGGTTCACAGTAGGGATGCTGTCACCACCACGGCAGCCACTAACGTCATTGGCATCTTTTGTGGAAAAGAGAGAGAGGCTGCTCCCACAGGATGATCCACCTTGGCTCTCCTCTGACACTGTGGCTCTCCTTTCAGGCTGCACCATTTTTGAGAACTGCAAGTCCTGCTGCAACGGCTCCTGGGGAGGGACGCTGGACGACTTCTACATCAAAGGGATCTACTGTGCGGAGTGCAGAGCTGGCTGGTACGGAGGGGACTGCATGAGTAAGTGTCCCACACGGGCAGGGAGGTGTGACAGGGATAGGCAGCGGTGGGATGGAGCCTCAGCCATGCTGTGCCCTTAAAGCTCTTCCTGCAGTGGGCACAGGCAGGAGAGGGCAAACACATCCCAGCAGTGAGCTGATCAACAGTGGGGAAACCCTATCTCCCAGGGCCCATCTGCTAGGGATTGGACTGTCACAGTCACAGGAGGCTACAACTCTATTAAACATCTGGCATTGTTTTGATTTATTTTAAATCTTTAACTACTTTGACTCTGGAAATCTCCTGCTCTCTGCATTTCTTGGAGATACTTCAGCCTAACCGATTCCCCAGAGGCCTTCAGCAAACCGTAGACATTTACAAGGGCAACAACTATCTCAAAGAGCTTCTCCTCTGTCCTCCTTCAACCTCTGGGCTGTGAAATCAGCCCTGAGGAAGTCACAGTGCTCCTTCATGCAGCTGCTGGACACACTCCTGGAAAACAGTGTCTGGCAACTGCTAACAGTGCTGTGATGGCCCAGGAGCATTTCAGGCTTGGGTAGAGATATCTGGAGGTTTTCTTCCCAATAGTGTAGAAGAACTCTGGCTTTTTGAATTTTACTGAGCAGGTCATGGAATCACAGACTAATCCTGGTTGGAAAGAACCTCCTAAATCTCCCAGTCCAACCATCCCCACCCTAACAAAAACCTCAGTCCCTGAGAGACTGACAGACACAACCTGACCCCCTTCCTGCTGCCCCTCGAGCAGGGCGGGAAGAACCCTGGATACAGGGTTCTTCAACACCTCCAGGCAGGGGGACTCCACCACCTCCCTGGGAAGGCCCTGCCAGTGCCCAACCACTCTGGCTGCAAAGAATCTCTGCCTCAGAGCCAGTCTGACCCTCCCCTGCCTCAGCTGCAGACCAGTGCCCCTGCTGCTGTCAGCAGGCACCAAGGAGAAGAGGCCAACAGCCACCGCTCCACAACCTCCCTTCAGGGAGTTGGAGAAGGCAATGAGGTCCCCCCTCAGCCTCCTCTTCTCCAGACTCACCCTGCCCAGCTCCCTCAGCCTCTCCTCACTCGAGCAAACCCTCATGAGCTGGGTAGCTCTGCTCTGGACCCATTCCGGCATCTCCCTGCCTTTCCTATCATGAGGGGCCCAGAACTGAACTCAGGATGAGATGAGGCCTCACTCCAAAGCTATTGTTTCACAAGGAATTCCTAAGCTAATTGGACGCTGTTTAACACTAGTGTTTGCTTTCCCAGTTTCCCACCAGTGTAGGTGTAGCCTTTCACTTTGAATTTGTAGTGAGCTTCTCTTTGTTCACCTTTCCCCGGAAGGGATAAAAGCAGAGTCTGCTTCTCTCTGCCCACTGTTCCACACATGTAATCTTGTCTCCCCTTAGGCACTGATTTTCAAGCGATTGTAGAACCTGCTGTCCCGACAGCCCATGACCATTCTGGAGGTGGAAGCGAACAAAATCACCCCTGAACACACAGCAGAGCATGGGGAATCAATGTTTCAGCTCCATGGTGACACAACCTTGGTGCTTCGGAGGCTGATAAACTGAGTCCCTTGCAGTTTACAGTGTGATTTCTGATAACGCTTTAAAGTCTCAGCGTTTGGTCTATGCTAGAGCTCCCCTGGCAGCTTTTGTAAGGTAGAGCAAAGAATCATTAGCTCATCTAATCCTCTCTCCCTGTGCTTGAGTGGGTAGGTTGCCTACAGTATTTTTCAGCCCGCTGTGTCTCCTGTGTTTTAAAGCACAAATCTCCTCGCTTTGCTCCCTATTTGGACATTCTGCAGGGCTGAAATTTTGCAGAGCTTTTCTTAGAGAGCTTTTCCTACAGCTTGCTGTTAGAACACATTGTGACACTGAGGATGTGGCTGCTTTACCACAGTCCTTCAGAGGCAGAGGAGGGGACAACAGTGCTGCTGGCAATTCTGCTCTTAAAGAGGAGCACAGGAGAGAGCTGTGACCCCAGCACAGTCTTTTGGTGCCCTCCTCCTCTGCTCTGCCCTGGTGAAGCCACATCCCTAGTGTTGGGTCCAGTTCTTCTTCCCAAGTTGAAGAGAGACAAGGAAGTACCAGAAAGAGTCCAGCACAGACTGAAGGTGCTGAGGGACTGGAGCATCTCTGTGCTGAGGAACCTGGGGTTGTTCAGCTGGAGAAGAGCAGCTGAGAGGGATCTGATTGATGCTGATCAATAGCTAAAGGGCAGGGGCAGCAGGATGGGGCCAGACTCTACCCAGTGACCGGACAAGGAGCAGTGGGCACAAACTGGAACCCGGGAAGTTCCACTGGAAGTTCTACGAGGAGAAACTTGTTTTTGAGGATGGTCCAGGCTGCCCAGAGAGGTTGTGTGGGGGGGTTTCTGCTCTGGAGAGACTNTCTGCTCTGGAGAGACTGAATCCCCCCGGGCAACACCCTGTGCTCTGGGTGACCCTGCTCTGCCAGGGGGTTGCGCTGGATGATGCCCAGAGGTCCCTGCCAGCCCCACCAGGCTGTGACGGGTCTGTCCTTTCCCCCAGGCCGCCATCTCCGGCCTTTGTCTCCCTCTCGCGGGGCGCAGGACGAGCTGCCGTCGCGCTCCAACCCCGGGCAGCTGCTCCCGAGCCCTCCTGGATATGCAGCGGCTCNGGGGGGATGTTGTTTACAGGGGTTTGTGGTGGTAGGAGGGGATGACGGCTTCAAACTGCAAAAGGGGGGGTTTAGGTTCGGTCTGAGGCTGAAATCCCTCCCTGTGAGGGGGCTGAGGCCCTGGAACAGGTTGCCCAGGGAGGTTGTGGCTGCTCCATCCCTGNGGCATGGCCAAGGCCAGGTTGGATGGGGCTCTGGGCACCCTGGTCTGGTGAGAAGTGTCGTTGCGCATGGCAGGGGGTTGGCACTGGGTGAGCTCTGAGCTTCCTTCTAAACCAAATCATTGTCTGCAGTTCTGAATTCAGTTTTGGAGATCTCAATGCAAAAGGGACATTGAGAGGATGGAGTGGAGCCAGAGAAGAGCAACAGGGCTGGGGAAGGGTCTGGAGAGCAGACCCTGTGAGGAGCGGCTGAGGGAGCTGGGGCTGCTTGGTCTGGAGAAAAGGGAGGCCGAGGGGAGGCCTGACTGCTGTCTGCAGCTACCTGAGAGGAGGGTGCAGAGAGGGGGGGTTGGTCTCTTCTCACAAGGAACAAGGGACAGGGCAAGAGGAAACGGCCTCAAGCTGCTCCAGGGGAAGTCTGGGATGGCTGTGAGAGGAAACCTCTTCCCTGGAAAGGGTCCTGAGGCCTTGGCACAGGCTGCCCAGGGAGGGGGTTGGATTGCCATCCCTGGCCGTGTTCACAGTAACGATGAGGCTGGAAAAGACCGTAAAGATCATCTAGTCCAACCCAAAGTAAACCAAATAGATCATGCCACTCAGCACTGGAGCTCAAGGAACAGGGTTTGGGGGTGGGATGGGACAGTAGGGGTAACAGTTGGACTTGATGATCTTGAAGGTCTTTTCCCACCTAGCTGACTGTGTGGTTTCTGGGGTCTGCCAGCAGAAGTGGGATGTGCTTGAAAGGCCATGGCAAGTGTGATACCGAATGGGCCAGCCCATGGAGCTGTGTGGTTTGTACTGTCTGCTGGCCTAGCTGGACACAGGGATGTGGCTGAGAAACTGCCAAAGGACTTCAGATCATTTGTAAAAAGAGAAGTGGCATAGGGTAGCCCAAAGGAATTCGGGAATAAACACAGTGAACAGGATTAACTGGGACATTCCAAATGGAGCTGTTTATTGGATTGGACTATCTTGCCCTAACAAGCAGAATAGAATCTAAAAGGAGAAGAGAATGGTCCTTGTAGGACACTCTGTACCCTCCTCTCCAACAGTCTTTGCCAGCCTGTGAGTGTCATGTCACTTGAGAACACAAACTTCATCAAAGTGGAGGAGAAAGCATATTCAAAACAGCCCTCCTCAGCCTCTCTAAGGAGCAGCAGTTCTGGTTTTTTGAGAGGCTTTATGAACACTAGCGTGTCACGTAACTGTGGTAGCCATGAAGCCCTGGGTAGTGACAAGGTGTGAGAAGTGACTGCAGCCTTCCCACATCAGCCTTTCTGAGTTCCACTCATGCCTCAGCTCATTCTCCCTTGCTCAGCCCTCCTGACCTTTGAAGGAGCCGCGCACCGATGCCATTGCACTCAAACAGCAGATAATGTGTTCTTGCCGGAGGTCTCCTCAGGACCTCTCCCTCCATCGACCCATGGGTCTCCGTGGACTGCAGCTCAGAGGTCTCCTGAATTGTTTTCTTTTCTGCTAGTAACAAGGTTTAAAGGAAATCTCCCCACGGCCCTGAAAGCTGCGTTTTTTCAGGAACAGGAACGGAACAAGGATGTTGATGCTCGGCCAAAGTGGATTATTTTTTTAGTAAATGAGGCAGAATTTGCCAGCGTTTGTGTTTAGGATGCAAATTATTTTTGAGAGCTTTCCAGGTCCCCTTGCAGATTCAGAACGGGAAGAGAAAAGGCGCCTTTTGATCAACAGATGATTGAACTGTTGTTCTGGGGAGTCAGCCTGATTTCTGCTGGAAGGGCTGGAGAAACCAGAGCGCAGATCCGACAGGATCGCAAAGGTGCTTCATGCGGAGAAGGGTGGTAGCGAATCTGAGAACGTTCCTTTGGAGGTGGCCATTGAATGGCTCCTCTTTAGCCTCTGGACCACCTGCTTTGCTGGCCAAACCTACTTCCTTGGCTGCAGTGTTCAGAGAGTTCACGCTGTACCACTGCAAACAGAGGAGAGCGTTTAGTATGCCGAGCAGACGAGTATCTCTTTGCACCAGTTCTTTGGCTTTCCTTTGTCAAAGGCACTGGAAACTCAAAAGCCCTTGGGACGAAAGGGGAACTTTCTTTGAGATGGTCCAAGCCCCCTGTCAAACCATCTGAAGATTTCTAGAAGCTTTGTCTCAGGTTGTTTTTGAGGCAGGAGCCAGCGGCAGCACAAGGTCCTGTTTCTTGCTGTGGGAAGGAGCATTATCATGTGGCACCACAGCAGATCCTGCTCTACTTGCTGAATCCTAATGTGGTTGCTGGGCACAGTCATTAATCCTAGCCTTTTAAAGAGGGAACTAAGCGAGCCACAGAGGAGGATGAAACACTTTTGAGGAACTCTTCTGAGCGGGATTTCTGTTTCCTTGGGTCCTGCTTAATTAGTAAGGGTAACCGAGGGTAAATGAACAAAGGGTATTTCATTAGAGCAACGCTTTCTTAAGAAGAAAGGGGAGTAATTGACCCGCAGTTTTCACATTCCCCCATAGACCAGACGCAGCAGGGCTGATTTCCAGACACTGAGATCAATGGGAACCGCAGAGGCTTAGTACTTCACCGAAGCAGGTCACTGTCCCCTTCTTGTCCCAAAGGAAGGAAGGGCCCTGTGACTGTTAAATCCCACTGTTTCAGTAGGAAAGGTCCATCCTGTGTTGCTGATTAAAAGTTTAGGGCTTCCCTTTGGAAACAGGTGGCAGGCACAGGGGTTTCTGTTGGACTGAAGAGGCTGTGGAGGTTTTTCAGGTCATCTGTCTTTTTCCTGCTCCTCATTATTTGTGGGGTGCAGCCTGTCAGAGCCCCCTGGTGATGCTGCTAGGCACAACTGCACTTTCAGGCTTACGGATATGGCCTTGTGCCACAGCAAAGCAGCAGAGGATTTAGCAGGGAGCCCTGTGCAGGGCTCTTTTGGGAAAGCTGTACTCAGGAAAGTGGAAACTGGGAACTGACGTGGTGTCTGGGGTGTAATGATTGAACTGTGCATTTTGATTTTACAGATCACACAAAGCTCTACAAAAATCCCTAATCAGTTTTCCCCCTTCTGCCATATTTTATAGCCAGGGGAACAGGAGAGGTTACTGAAGGTGAGAGAACTCTATGGGCTGAAAATGTTCAGCATCCAAGATGAGGAATTAGGACAACCATCCCTGGACAGCTGCCTAGGGACAGCTGCAGGACAGCCATGAAAAGATATCGCTTCCTCCATGCGTGACCTTGTCTGCTGCTTGTTCAGATCATTGTCCCCTGGTGCTTTTCTCAGACTGGGCGCAGAGGACCAGAGAACTTCCTCTAATTCTGTTGATGCTGAAGGATGCTTCATGGCCAGGTGAAAAGCTGAGGGTAGGACAGGAGACAACGGGGATCAACCTGAGAGAAGGGATGGTTGCTCTGTGTTATTTCCATTTAGCACGTGGAGTCATTCCTGGAGGAGCTGTGATGGTTACGTGTCTCCACTTTCCACTAGCATGGGTGTATGCGTGACAATGAATCCTGAGGACAGAGGACAAACAACAGCAGCTGGTTTTCCTCCAAGAGTCTCATGGTTGAAACCATGGTGTTGGGTGCAACAGTGACTCCTCTCATTGTTTCATTCACCTGAGCAAATTTAAGTGCTCGTTGCACCTTCAGCATTTTCTCATCAGCTTCCTCATGGAATCATCAAATACTCATGGCTGGAAAGGACCTCCAGGATCATCAAGTCCAGCCCACATCTCAACATCTTCCTAATCCCTAGACCATGACCTCAAGTGCTCTAGCTACTCACCCCCTCCCTGGGCAGCCTGTTCCAGTGTCCAGCCACTCTCTCAGTAAAGAACTTTGTCCTAAGATCCAATCTAACCCTCCCCTGACACAGCTTGAGGCCATTTTCCCTTGTCCTATCAGTAGCACTTTGGGAGAGGAGAACAGCACCAACCTCGCTACAAGTACCTTTTAGGGTATATTGTATAGAGAAATAAGGTTTCCTCTCAGCCTCCTCTAGACTAAACCACCCCAGTTCCCCCAGCTACTCCTCACAGACCCTGTTCTCCAGCCCTCTCCGCAGCCTCCCTGCCCTTCTCTAGCCCTGCTCCAGCCCCTCAATGTCCTGATACTGTGGTGCCCAAAACTGGACCCAGTATTCAAGGTGCGGTCTCACAAATGCAGAGTACAGGGGCACCATCACCTCCCTACTGCTGGTGACACTCTTCCTGATCCAGGCCAGGATACCCTTGGCCTTCTTGGCCAGCTGGATGCCCTGCTAGCTCCAGCTTCCATGATAGCACATGTCAACAAGAGATCCATCAAAACTGTTCTGGAGTGTCATCTGGCTGGGAGGGTAGAGCAAAAGCCATAAGAGATGGATTCATGGGACTGCACTGCAAACCAGGAGCAGTGACTCAACTCAAATCTCTCTAAGGGTTCACTCAGCCTAGACAATAATCGTCATAACTCCTCGTGGTCACAGTGATTTTTTTATTTCTTTTCCTCCCCAGGGTGTGGGCAGGTTCTTCGGGCTCCTAGAGGTCAGATTTTGCTGGAGGGTTACCCGCTGAACGCACGCTGTGAATGGACTATTCATGTTCAAGCTGGATTTAACATTGAGTTAAGGTAGGTCCTGCTGACTTTTAACCAGCACTTGTTTCAGGAGGACACGGGAGCTTGTGGCTAACCAAAAGCTGATGACAACCAACAGCTGGGAGTTGAAGGTACTGCTTCTGCTTTGCATTTACTCTCAGCTTGTTCCCCTGGTCTAGCTTGTGGTGGGCAGTCACTGCATGTATCATGTAGAATCTATGCTGGACAGACAACCAGAGCTACACACAGAGAGAAGAGCTTGTGGCGCCCCCACACTAATGCCCTTCTCTCAGGCTTGCAAGTGTGAGCCTGTTCTGTAGTTGTGAGCCTGTTCGGTAGTTGTGAGCAGCTGCAGTTCTTACCTGGGCAGTGTTGGAGTGGAAAGGGATCCTGTGCAGACACATCACTTGTGCGTGAACCCACCTCTGGGGAAAGAGTTGACAGGCAGGTGGCACCAGGCACAAGGTGCAAGAAAGAGAAGAAAGGCTTTTGGAACAAAGGAGGTTAGATCGAGCAGCACCATCCCTGTGGCTGCACAGAGCTGAGTTCATGCACCTCTGCTCTTACCAGAAGATGAAAAACCTTTGTCATGAGGGGCATCCTGAAGAGAGAGCTCTTCTCTTTTTCCCAGCACCTGTCCTTCATACATTTCCAAGAGGGAAACCTGAGCTACCAACCTTCTCTTGTCAGCAGTCATGTTTATCTGAGCTGGGTAGTTGGAGAAGCCTAACACCCTGAGCCCAGCCTGAGCTAAGCTTGATGTCTGGGTGCCTGCAATCCCAGCTGATCACGCACTTCTGGAGGAGTGCCCACACACTGTCCACACTTCATGCTGACACCCTGCCAGCCTGGAGGCTTAGGAAGAAGCCTCCAGGACAAATATAGACCGTGAGATTGTATACCTACCTCACATAAGGTAGCCCTGGAGCGTGTCTGAATCAGCTGGGGTTTTCAAGGTAGAGCACCTCAAAACTGGCCATTGAGATGCTTCACCAGTTAGGTACTGTGGAAAACCAGTGCATTTTGCCTCGAGCTTCCCCTTCAGGCTATCTGTACAGAGTAGGGCAGATACAACTGAGCAGGTCAACAGAGTTTTCCTCCTGGCTCTGCCATCCATGCTGCATCGCTGCCTGCACTGCTTTTTCCTATAAATGTGCTGATCCCCCCTGTGGTGCTAACTCTGCTTAGAGCCACAGTGCTGAATCAGCAGAACTGCTAACAAAAGACTCCTTTCTTCATTCTCCCTGTGCACAAATGCTGTTTGCTGCCGCGCTGATGGCTCACGAGGGCAGGGATGGGGGACAGTGTGCTGCGCAAGGGGAACAGACCTTCCCTGTGCAGCACACAGCGCTTTGGGGGTTGGCTGAGCAGAGCTGCTTCGGTAAATGATGTCCAGATTCTGGTAGTTTGTTTTCTCTGCTTGTATCCCTTTTCCCAGCTTTGTTTTCCTTTGGGTTGTGGTGTATAGGTTCCCTCGGTCTAAGCCATGTCGGGATGTCATAGTGCAGCCCACAGCCATCAATCCTTGCCTCTGCCTTCCTCAGATCCAATCTAATGCCTCAGCAGAGATGTAGTTTTAGATGTTTCCATTGGCCAGAAGCTATCCTCAGCTGGTGAATGTATTCCAAGCTGCAGACACTGCTGGAACAAGGCAGTGCTTTGCATTCCATTTTGTATCTGATGACCTGTAGCACTAAATCACCAAGCTCAGGTTCCTAGTATGATTCTGTGATAGAGTCCTAGTTTCTCAGGTGAGGGAACTGAGCTTCACTACATTTTCCTCTTGTTCCTCAGCATTTCTGTATTACAGCAGAGAATGCAAACAACTAATCCCAGTGCTCTGCATGTGACTCTTCCATTCTGTGCCTTCACTCCCAGTAATGCTTTATGCTCTTTGTTCAGGAACACACTGCTACACAGAGTTTACCTTCATGTCCACGTGTTGGGAATCCCAGACACTTCCCTTGGGACTTAAATCATTTGAACCAGAAATGCACCAGTTCAGAGAACCAGGACCTATTTTGAGGGATGAGTCAGGATAAACTGCAGCCTCACAAGTGTGACAAGGATGAAGGGGTTAATCTGTTTTGCTCCGTGACTTCCATAAGGGCAGGTCCCTGGGGTATGATCTGCCAGTGAAAGAGTATTTCGCAGATGTTGTGTAGAACCTGATGTCTGTGAGCGTGTCTCTGGCAGACCTGACAGAGCTAGGATTCAGCTCATGCATTTTATGCAAAGCTGAGTTGAATTAATCTCTCTGTAATGCATATTTAAAGCAGATGTATTTTTTGTCTCATTCTACATTCCATCAGATGATTGAAAAAATGAGGAGCCCTGCTTTGCTGGTGAAGTTCCCTACAGCTGCTCAGTCATTCCTCTGAGTGCAGTGCACTCTTGCTGCTCTCAAATGAACTGTGTGACCTGAGCAAAGGTGACTGGGGCTTGGTACAGTTGGGTTAATGGTTTGACTCTATAATTTTGAAGGTCTATCCCAACCTAAACAACTCCATGTTTCCATGACTGAGACTCTGAAATCAGCTCAGGAGTAATCAAAGGTCGTTTCATATTACAAAAAACACAGAACAATCCTGGTTGGAAAGGACCTCTCAGATCCTCAAGTCCAACCCTCCCCACCCCAACAAAACCCTCAGTCCCTGAGAGACTGACAGACACAACCTGACCCCCTCCCTGCTGCCACTCGAGCAGGGCAGGAAGCACCATGGCTACAGGGTTCTTCAACACCTCCAGGCAGGGGGACTCCACCACCTCCCTGGGAAGGCCCTGCCAGTGCCCAACCATTCTGGCTGCAGAGCATCTCTGCCTCAGATCCAGCCTGACCCTCCCCTGCCTCAACTGCAGAGCAGTGCCCCTGCTGCTGTCAGCAGGCACCAAGGAGCAGAGGCCAACAGCCACCCCTCCACAACCTCCCTTCAGGGTGTTAGAGAGCACAGTGAGATCCTCCCTCAGCCTCCTCTTCTCCAGGCTAAACCTGCCCAGCACAAGGACCTCCTGAACACACTGAATCCCAAGATGAGAAGAGCAGTAATAGGCTCCAGTACTCTCCTGCCTCTTCAGACTGCAAGATCCAGCAGCAGAACCAAAATTGGTCTCCCTCCTTTGGTGTGGGAACAAAGCCTTTCAAATCCCTAGGCTCACACTGGAACAGGCAGTGGGGGAGGTTTAACTGCATCCTTCTAAATGCACCCGTCTGCAGTGGTAGGACTTGCCAGGAAGACTAAGAACACCACAAGTCTGATTTATATAATACTCTGCTGCACAGCCATGGCCTCTCCTGTGCCCAGATCTTCTCATTCTTACCTGCTGATCCAAGGCTGGGCCCAGCACCCCTGGCCATTGCTCCTTCACCAGACGGAATTGATGTTTGTGTCTCTCTTCTCATTCACATTCTAGTGGGACACTTTGGCTCAGGGCCCCACTGAACTCCAATAGCAGCACAGAGCGAACAAGGGGCTGGATCAAAGCCCCTTCTGGGAAAAGGATTTAAATACTTCCCTTCTACACTAACTCCTGCCCCTTATTTCTGCCCTCAAAAGAAGGGCTAGTGCCAGATATCAGGGATTTGCCACCATTTTTCTTTCTCATGCAAAATGTGCCACAGTGTTTTGGGATTCCCTCACGCTGCCCCCTTTTGCTTCTGTTAGATCCTCAAACTTCTCTGTGATTGTCTGAGGGACAAGAAGGCCAAGTGCCAGGTCCTGCTTCTCAGTCACAACAACCCCAGACACCACTACAGGCTGAGGGATGAGGGGCTCGAAAGCTGCCCAGCAGAACAGGACCTGGGGGTGCTGGCAGACAGCCAGTTTCATCGGAGCCAGCAGGGTGCCCAAGTGGCCAAAGGGGGCCAACAGCATCCTGGCCTGGGTCAGGAAAAGAAGGGGAATTCTTATGCCCTTGGACTTGGCACTTATGAGGCCTCATCTCGTGTCCTGGGTTCAGTTCTGAGCCCCTCATGATAGGAAAGACAGGGAGATGCTGGAACGGGTCCAGAGCAGAGCTACCGAGCTCTGGAGTGGGTTAGAGAACCAGTCGTGTGAGGAGAGGCTGAGGGAGCTGGGCAGGGTGAGTTTGGAGGAGGCTGAGGGGGGACCTCACTGCCCT
>VZRI01014199.1:0-28406 GCA_013397515.1 Upupa epops | reverse complement strand
CCCTGCTCGAGTGGCAGCAGGGAGGGGGTCAGGCTGTGTCTGTCAGCCTCTCAGGGAGTGAGGGGTTTTGTTGGGGTGGGGATGGTTGGACTGGGGGAGCTGGGAGCTCCTTTCCAACCAGGATTGTTCTGTGATGCTGCCATTCTGTAATTGCTGACATTTGAACATCACAATATCAGTACTTTTAAGCCTTAGTCGTTGCTGTTGTTATTTTCAGTACTGAGAACTTCCTTTAGGGAAAACAGAACAATTTTTAGCCATGATAGGAAAACACTCCCTACCGTGCCTAAGCCTAGCTGGAAGCTCTAGCATTCTCATGTGATTGGGACCTGATGTGTCTGAACAGACTCTGTGACTGAGTTGGATTCCAGGTATCATAAAATCACAGCATCACGAATAACTGTGGTTGGAAGAAACCTTTAAGCTCAAATTCAACCACTGACCCCACTCCACTTCATCACCATTAACCCGTGTCCCTCAGCACCACATCTCCATGGCTTGTCAGTCCCTCCATGGATGGAGACTCCAGCTCTGCCCTGAGCACCCTGGGCCAGGCCTGGACAGCTCTATTGGGGAAGAAAATGATGCAAAACTTGTGAGAAAGTACGAGGAACTTAATACAATCAGAGACTTGTTGATTCAAAGCACTAACTCATCTCAACATCCCAATAAATGGTGGTCAGGGCGCACAGTGAGAGTGTCCAGTCTCACCGTGTGTCCTTGTTCCCTCAGATTTTCCATGCTGAGCCTGGAGTTCGACTACACGTGCCAGTATGACTATGTGGAGGTCCGTGATGGGGACAATTTGGACAGCCAAATAATTAAGAAATTCTGTGGAAATGAGAGGCCGGCCCCCATCCGCAGCACCGGATCCTCACTCCATGTCCTCTTCCAGTCTGATGGCTCCAAGAATTTTGATGGATTTCATGCTGTCTTCGAAGAAATTACAGGTAAAACTAATCCCGAAGTGGAGCATGCCCCTCACTCTCATTAATTTGATTTCATTGATCTCTCTCTCCCTGTTTTGCTTCATTAAAAACTTCCATGCTGTGTTGCCAACAGCAACTTTCACAAAGTCAGGGTGGGGAAGATCCAAAAGCCACCAGATGACACAGGAATGGGGGTTTTCCCACCAACGGCTGGATTCCTTCTGCCTGTGTGAGGAATGAGCACATCAGCCAGCAGAGACAAGCTGCTGGTTTGTGTGACTTTTTCTGTTTGAATCATAAAATCCTCCTGGCTGGAAAGGATCTCCAGGATCAGCAAGACCAGCCCTCGTCCCCCCATCTCCCCAACTCCTAGACCATGGCCTCAAGTGCTCGACCTACTGGTTTGTTAAACACCTCCAGGGATGGGGACTCCGCCACCTCCCTGGGCAGCCTGGTCCAGTGCCCAACCACTCTCTCAACAAAGAACTTCCTAAGATTCAATCAAAACCTCCCCTGATGCAGATTGAGGCCATTTCCCCTCGTCCTATCAGTAGTAGTTTGGGAGAAGAGACCAGCACCAGCCTTGCTCCAAGCTCCTGTTAGGTAGCTGTAGAGAGCACTAAGCTCTCCTCTCAGCCTCCTCTTCTCTAGACTAAACAACCCCAGTTCCCTCAGCTGCTCCTCACAGGGCCTATTCTCCAGCCCTCTCCCCAGCCTCATTGCCCCACTCCAGCCCCTCAATGTCCCTCTGATACTGTGGTGCCCAAAACTGTACCCAGTACTCAAGGTGCGTTCTCACGAATGCAGAGTAGACTAAAGAGCATGGAAGGAAGGAGAGGAAGGGGCACGTGTGTCTGCAATCGCAGAGTTGCCCAATGCTGTGAGCAGGAGCAGAGTCACCATCTCAATTAGCAAAAAACTCAGATGCAAAGCCTCGTAAAATGAGCTCAGTGCAAATGCCCTGACATGACTCTTGTCTTGGCTCATCTACCCTCCCATTAGGGCTTAAAAAAACCCCAGTGTGTACAAAGGACAGATTATTTTCTTTAAGGCAAAAAAAAAAACCAGAGGCATTTCCCATTCTGCGTTGAGCTCGGTGTTATGAGTGACAGAAGCAGGGCTCCAGAATTCCTGTGCTCTTGCTGTCCCCCCACACCCCTGACAAGAAAAGAACTTTGGAAATGGAGTTGGCTCCTCATTTTGCCCCCTCATGTGGAGCAGCTCTTCCTCGTTTGGCTACGTAGGGACTGTTGGTCAAACCTATCCGCAGCCCTTCCTGGCTCTGTGCTGCTTTGCCATAGATAAACCCCGCAGGATCCATGACTCACCGCAACTTGCCTTCTGCACACCCTGGTGACCCACATTTTGCGAGGTCATCCAGGGTGTATCTGGCACAGGGAGTTCAGTTAGTTTATATAACGCTTATGAAAATACGCAGCCTTGCCATGGATCAGCTGTTAGCACTGACTGGGGGTTGTGACCAGCAACCCCTAACGTGTGTCCTGCTGGATGCAGTGCCTGGGCTGTGTCTCAGCCTGCCCCGTTCTTCAAGAGTTAGATTTATCATAGAATCACAGACTGGATTGGGTTGGAAGGAGCTCACAGATCACCCAGCGCCCTGCCATGGGCAATGATACCTCTCACCAGACCAGGTTGCCCAGAGCCCCATCCAATCTGGCCTTGAACACTGCCAGGGGTGGAGCAGCCACAACCTCCCTGGGCAACCTGTTCAGTGTCTCAGCACCCTTAAAAGGAGGAATTTTTTCTTAAGATCCAATCTAAATCCCCCCTGTTTTATTTGAACCAATTCCCCTAGTCCTGTCACTGGAGTCTCTCAAAAAAGTCAGCTTTTGTGTAGCCCCTTCAGGTGCTGGAAGGTGCTATGAGATCACCCTGGAGCCCTCCAGGCTGAACAGCCACAACTCCTTCAGCCTGCCCCATAGCAGAGGGACTCCAGCCCTCTGATCATCTCCTCTGGACTTGCTCTAACAGTTCCATGTCCTCCTTAACTGGGGACTCCAGTACTAAATGCAGGACTCCAGGTGAGGTCTCAGAGGAGCAGAGCAGACAGGGAGTATCCCCTCCCTTGACCTGCTGGCGACGCTTCTTTTGATCCAGCCCAAGACACAGCTGACGTTCTGGTTTGCCTTATGCATTGCCAGCTCATGTTGAGCTTCTCCTCTACCAACACCCCCAAGTCCCACTCCTCACGTCTGCTCTCAATCCATTCACCACCCAGCACTTAACTTGTGCTCGGGACTGCCCCATCCCAGATGCAGGACCTTGCGTGTGGACTTGTTGAAGCTCAAGCATTTGTGTCTTTGCGTGTTCTCCTGGGTTTAGAGCAGGAGAGGTGAAAGAACGAAGGAGCGCAGGGTGGGCTCTGTTGCATAAGGGCTGCCTACACTCAGGGATCTAACAGCTTCCATATGGTGCAGCCTGAATCGATTCTGCTTTCTGTGCCCAGCAGGGAACACTTTGCAATTCGAATCCTGTTGAGCACTTTATTTCCTCCCTGGTTTCAGCGGTGATTACTGCCAGTGTGGTAAATCCACCCTGAGCAAAGGGCTTCTCAGGGCTGGTGAGGAGGTTTAACTCTGCACATTTATTGTGAGGCTCTTCTGGCCTGATGTGATGCTGTGCTAAAAGGCTTTTAAAGCCCTCCCAGTGCCTTTCCAAGTGAAGCATTAACCTGGCCAGCGGGACAGTTCAGGGGAAGAATACAGCGTGCATGTGCCAGCCTGGGGTTGGAAGTGGGGGCAGTGCAGGATTGGAGGCTCAGGCAGCACATCCCACACTGGGGTGTTTCTCCTGACATTTCCCCCTGTGCACAGCATTGTGGAAGAGCTGAGGTCCCCAAAACAGGTTGCACAGAGCTTGCTAGAGCAGGTGGCAGCAGCAGCACTTATGCTTATGGGGTATGGACCAGGCAATGGAGGTGCTCTGATGTCCCCAACACCTCAAGAGTGCAGTGGAGAGGACAGAAGAAGCATTTTGTGCTGTCAGAATTGAAATGCTTCTATTTCTTTGAGAGCTCTGTTCCCCTGCACTCAGCACTGGCGAGGCCATGCTTTGAGTATCAGTTCAGTTTTGAGCACCTCAGCACAAGAAAGACTTTTTGGTGCTGGAGTGGGTCCAGAGAAGAGCAACAGTGTTGAGGAATGTTCTGGAGAACAGACCTTGTGAGGAGCATCTGAGGGAGCTGGGGCTGCTTGGTCTGGAAAAGGGAGACTGAGGGGAGGTCTCACTGCTGTCTGCAACTCATTGAAAGGAGTTTGCAGAGTGGTGGTTTGGTCTCTTCTCACAAGGAACAAGGGACAGGACAAGAGGAGATGGCCTCAAGCTGTCCCAGGGGAAGGTTNGTTCCCCTGCACTCAGCACTGGCGAGGCCATGCTTTGAGTATCAGTTCAGTTTTGAGCACCTCAGCACAAGAAAGACTTTTTGGTGCTGGAGTGGGTCCAGAGAAGAGCAACAGTGTTGGGGAATGTTCTGGAGAACAGACCTTGTGAGGAGCATCTGAGGGAGCTGGGGCTGCTTAGTCTGGAAAAGGGAGACTGAGGGGAGATCTCACTGCTGTCTGCAGTTCATTGAAAGGAGTTTGCAGAGTGGTGGTTTGGTCTCTTCTCACAAGGAACAAGGGACAGGACAAGAGGAGATGGCCTCAAGCTGTCCCAGGGGAAGGTTGGGTTGGCCATGAGGAGAAACTTCTCCCTGGGAAGAGCCCTCAGGCCTCGGCACAGGCTGCCCAGGGAGGGGGTTCAGTTGCCATCCCTGGCTGTGTTTCCCAGTCGTGGAGATCTGGAGCTCAGGGCCAGGGTTTAGCAGTGGGGTGGGACAGCTGGGTTAAGGGTTGGATTTGATGATCTTGAAGGGCTTTTCCAGCCTGGATGATTCTATATTTCTATGATTCTGTGTTTACAAATAAATCACAGCCGTGCTGAAGCAGTGGCCCTGACAGCACAGAGGTCACTGGTTCAGCTATCATAAAGACCTTGATTGATTCAAAATAAACTGGAGAGCCTGTATCCCCTTCTGAGAGGTCACTGTTATTAAAGGACAGAACCCCACAACCTCCTGCACTGCTTGGGCTGGAAGCAGGTGAAGTTCTCTTCCCATCCCAAGCATTTGGCATGAGTGACTAGAAGCCACTCAGCAGCTTGCAGAGGGGATGATGGGGGGCCAGATGGGTAGGCATCAGTGCCTCTTAGGGATTAGACATATGCTGGGCTGAAAGCCTGTTATTGAATTTCAGTAAGGCTTTTTACTTCTGGTACCCACAAGCTGGTGATCCTTGACACAACACAGGGGCTTTACCCTTTGCAGTGCTGTCCCCTGTTGTTTGGCCGATGAGGAAATCAAGACTTCTTCAGAAAGGGAAATATTTCATGCTCCTTTCCAAGGACAGTATGTGAGCACTTAGACTCCTTCACTCGGCCTTCTTCCTTCTAGAGAAGCTTGAGACAAAGGTGGGGTGAGCAGAAGTCTCTTCTTCTGCCCTTTCCCATGGATCTTTCACATGAGCAGCCACGTATTTAGTCCTTTCAATGCATTAATTCCTGTCCTTAGTCAGACCTTAGTTTTCAACGAGACCTGGAAGACTTTCAGTGCTGTTACATCACCATGGGAAACCTCCAGAGAAGTCCGTATGTGGCACCTATACATTTCCTGTCTCCTGTCAGATCCTGAAGGTCTCAAGTGTTGGAGACGCTTGAGTCTTAAACTGAATCTAAATCTGCAGATTTTGGCTCTGTTTTCTGTCTACTAAAACCCACGCTCGATTGGGAAAATGTTCTGTGAGGAAATGATTTGTCTTTTTGAGAGTATTTTATGTTCTAGCCACTCAGGTCCCCTTAAAGGAGGCACAGTGTCTGCTACTGCACAGGGGAATGGGATGGTATGAAATGGCACAGTTCCACATCCTGATCACCGCTAGATCTGTGCTGTGCAAGAGCTTCTCCACCAGGTTTAGGGTCATCATGACTATGGAGAGCTTTCCCAACATGATTTTTCAGGGGCAAAGCAACTCTCAAAGTCTGGGAAGATGAGATTTGAGACTGCAGAAAGCTGCCAGAACTGTGGATGCCACAATTTCTCCAGAGAAGACTCCATATCGCCCCCTGGGCAGCCCGTTCCAGGGCTCTGGCACCCTCATTGGGAAGAATTTGCTTCTCATCTTGATGCGGAACCTCCTCTATTCCAGCTGACACCCAGTGACCCTTGTCCTAGCATTGGGTGCCCCTGAGCAAAGCCTGGCTCCTTCCTCCTGACCCCCATCCTTTCCACATTGATCAACAGACAGGGGTCACCCCTGAATCTCCTTTTTTTCCCAACTCAAGAGATCCAGCTCCCTCAGCTTTTCCTCATCAGGGAGATGCTCCTCTCCCTTCATCATCTTTGTGTCTTGGTGCTGCACTCTCTCCAGCAGCTCTGTGTCCTTCTGGAACTGAGGGGCCCAGAGCTGGACACTACTCCAGATGCGGTTTCCTGAGGGCAGAGTAGAAGGGGAAAAGAACCTGTCTCGATCTCCTAACCACTCTCTTTCTAATCCACCCCAGGATGCCATTGGCCTTCTTGGCCACAAGGACCCATTGCTGGCTCCTGGACATCCTGCTGGCACCAGGACCCCCAGATCACTTTCTCCTACACTTGCTTTTCTTTTACAGCTTGTTCTTCGTCTCCGTGTCTCCATGATGGAACGTGCATTCTGGACAAGAGCAGCACCTACAGATGTGCCTGCCTGGCTGGCTACACGGGGACTCGCTGTGAAAACTGTGAGTACAGGCTGTGTGCGTGTGAGCAGCCCCTCATGGATGGTCAGGAGTGTCACTGGTGTGTTGGCTGGGGCAGTCACAGTGCCAGGGAACGCACTGAGCTCCTCATGGCGTCTTGAAAGAGATGGTGCTTGCAGTCTGTTAGTTTCACTAGATAGTTCTGGAGTTCACAAGGTAAAACAGGACTGGAGCTGAGAAGCAGCACGTGGAATCTGGCACTGGACTAGGCTTACCAGACAGAGATTCACCTGCCTCCTCTTTTCTATGGCTCTCTCCTCAAAACACTTCACCCAGCCAAGCCCTGAGCTTGGTGCTCTTGACAGAGTCAGCCCTAGGAAGTTTGCCCTCCCTCACAGCCACCTGAAAGGTAGAGTTCTGGTGGTGAATGACATAGACTCAGGGTGAAATCAAAGGAAGAAGGGAAGATTCTGCCTCTATCTCTGGCCGTGGTCCTCGCTGTACGTGTAGTTAGACACTTGGTTTTGTCCTGCCAAGGGAACTGCAAAATAACTGGGTTCAAATGAGTTCAAATCAATAACTGTCCCAGTGATTTAACTCTTGGTGCTTAAGCAAATATCTTCATCTGACAGCGCCTGAAAGAGCAAGAGGGAGTAGAATTGTGCAATATCTGCTGTGCTCCAGGCTATACCATCCCCAGCAGCTGAAAGGGGCATTGTGCAATGTTTAAAGTCACTGAGCCTGAGCTCCAGCTGCACCTGGGGGGTTTCAGTGGTACCACTGAAACCTCTTTGGGATGGCAGTTGGTCCCAGACAGAGAGCATGGCTTTGCTTCCACAGTCTTCAACTCAGTGTCAAAGAGCCAGTAATCACCAAACCTCACTACTTCAAATCCTTCTCTTCCCACGTGCCATCACCAGCAGTGGATTTTCCTCGTGGAATTGCTTTTACTGCATCAGGAGGTGAAATGGTGCTGCTGTGGTGCCTCCCTGCACAGATCATTTAGAGGTGAAAGACCCTTCAGTTTCTGCAGACCCCAGAGTAGCTCCTAAGCCTTGATTTTTCCCCCCAGCAGACCAGAGGAGAGGCAGGCTTACATATCCTATAAGTCTGAACAAGTCTTGGTTCTGGATAGCAATGCTGGACCACACAGATTCCCCAACTGGTTTCTGTGTGAAAGGGGTTGCTGAAAATTGAGGGTTCCAGAGCTCAGAGCTAACGTGGCTCTTCTCTCAGCCTCTGTCCTGTGACGACTTGTTTCAGTAGGTCATTTAGGGACTGGAAACTCTGGAAACTCCCCAGCTACTTGCAACTGCTCAGTGAGATTAGTTCCGTTCTTGTCTTGAGGAGAGAGTTAAAACAAGAGAAAAGATTTCTGCCAGGTTCAGAACCAACCTAAATCTCAAATTAAGTACATTTCCAGCAAACCTCATCCTAGTTCTGGCAGGCTCTACCCTACAGTCAAGGCAAGAAGTGGAGCTCACATTCTTTTTACTAGTTTCCTTTTGTAATTGCAGTGTGGAAGTTTCACCCGTGAGACCCACGGGCAGTAAAGAGCAGAGCAGGGGATTGAGAAACGGTGCGAGGAGACTTCTGTTCTCAGTGAAGGTTGTAGGGGATAACAGAATACCAGGAACAAGACACAAACACCTCCAGTAACATTTCTAACTTGACAGGAATCCTGTCGTTTGATTTGTGAGAGATAATACAATCCTTATTTATGAGATCTCCAGCTTTTTTTTGCCTTATACTAGGAAATACCCTTTCCAGCTCCTATATTGCTGCCTCCCATCACACAGATAAAGGTTTATCATTTCATTTCTTGTCTGCGAGTAGCAAACCTCACAGTGGGAAAACGTCACAGCAAATCTCTGTTCCCTCTGGCTCCAGAGACCTTTATTTTCCTTCAGCTATTTCCTTCGCTTTGGCCAAAACCTATCTGAAGTATTTTCCAGCATACGGGGTGGGAGGGAGAGGCAGAGAATTAAAGTTTGATTTAAGAGCGAAGGGAAAAACCGGGGAAAGAAGGAAAAAAAAAGAAATATCTGTGGCTGTAATTCTTTAAAAATTAGTCATGTGGTTTCCTGAACAGCACCAACGCTTAAATCTTGAAGGGAGGTGGTGTCGGGCCCTAGAATTGTTCTATCTGTCAGGAATTGAATGAACCCTCTGTCTCTTTGCTGATGACACCGTACTGTGTGGAGTAGTCACCACACTGGAGGGAGGGGAGGCCATCCAGAGGGACCTTGCCAGGCTCAAGGAGTGGGCTGTGCAAACTGCATGCAGTTCAACAAGGGCCAGTGCAAGGGTCTGCACCTGGGTCGAGACAATCCCATGCACGAATACGGATTGAGAGGAGAAAGGACTGAGGACAGCCCTGAGGAGAAGGACTTGGGGGTGGTGGTGGAGCAGAAGTTGAACAGGAGCTGTCAGTGTGTGCTGGCAGCCCAGAGAGCCAACCGTGTCCTGGGCTGCAGCAAAAGCAGCAGTGACAGTCGGTCGAGGGAGGGGATTCTCCCCCCTCTACTCTGCACCACTGAGGCCCCACGTGGAGTCCTGTGAGCTCCTGGAAGGTGTCCAGAGGAGAGCAACACAAACAATCAGAGGGCTGGAGACCTCCCCTATGAGGACAGGCTGAGCAGGGTAGGGTTGTTGAGCCTGGAGAAGAGGAGGCTCCCAGGTGACCTTCTAGCAGCTTTCCAATTGCTGAAGGGGGGGCTACAAGAGAGCTGGGGGAGGGCTTTTGACACGGGTGGTAGAGAGAGGACAAGGGGAAAGGGTTCCAGACTTGAAAATGGGAGACTGAGATTGGCCACGAGGAAACAGCTCTTTGCTGTGAGGGTGCTGAGATGCTGGAACAGGTTGCCCAAGGCAATTGTGGCTGCTCCATGGCTGGCAGTGTTAAAGGCCAGGTTGGCTGGGGCCCTGAGGAACCTGCTCTAGTGAAGGCATCACTGCCTGTGCAGGGGGGTTGGAACTGGATGATCTCTAAGGTCCCTTCCAACCCTGGCTGTTCTATGATTCTACGATTCGTGCAGCAGCAGCAGCGCTGTCTTGTGAGGTGGAGTGAAAGCAAAGGACTTTATTTCTGCAGAAAACCATCATCAAATGGTCACTTGAGGACTATCAGGTGTCTGCGTGCACTGTGAGGCTGATTCTTTCAGTCTGGTTTTCTTGGAGTGAGTCAGGTGCAGCCCTGCTAAGGTCAGTGATTCTGTGTGGATGGAAAACAGCTCTAAGAAAGAAGAAAATCAAACCTCCTTAGTGCTAAGTGCATGTAGAAGGTTTGAGATGCCTGGAGAGATACAAAGGGTTTGAAGCAATGCAAGGGCCAGGCTTTTTGAGGAAGGGAGACTGTAGGATGATTTAACAGAGGAATCATTTAAGGCCGAATGAAACGAGTCAGCGATGCCCACTTCATGCCAGAACGAGAAATCTAAGTGTTGTCTTTTTATCTGTTAAAGGTTTAAGGATGTGGGAATCACCTCCATGAGTTAAACCTCTGTTAAACTGAGTTCCATCTATTTAGCAGGGCGATCACCACTGGTTAAGCTGCTTTTCCTGGGGGAATATTCAACCTTAATTGCTCTGCCAGTTACGATTCCTAATATTAATAAAATAATTAAAGGAGCAGGTTGCTTTTAACCAGCAGTTTATTCTCTTCTGCTCTGGCAGCCAGAGCAAATTAAATTTGGCTACAGTTTGAGAGGCTAAAGCAGTGATTGAAAGACTTCGATGGCATGAAGTGAAACATAGGGTAATATTTCTATCAGCCCTGTTTCAGGCCAAGAAATACTTTCTCCAAATATCTGTTTTCACCCCAGAGACTGGAAATAAATCTGTATGATGCTGTAAAACAGATGCTGATAGAATAGATTGTTCCTTCCTCTGCATTAGAATAAAGTCCTAGAGAGCAGCAACTAATACCTTCTTACACACCAGCCTGCTTTGTTATGAGGATAAGTAAGCTCAGTCCTACTTTAATTCCCACTTTCCTAGTTCTTCTTCATTCCTGTTTTCTTCTTGGGCTTCTTTCTGATGCTGAACTGGATTTGCCATCCTGCTGCATCCCGCTCCCCGTGGCCCCTTAGCCATGCTGACATGATTGAGGTCAGACTCTGGCTTTTCTGTCTGACCACTGTGGATTTTTATGCAGTCAGAGGCACTGAAACCCCCTAAATCCAGATCATCTTGTGCCTGCAGCACCCTGAAACAGAGCAGGGACTTCCTCCAAAGACGCACGTTAGGAGGAAAGCAACAAACAGACTCTTGGCCTCATCCTGCTGCCCTGAATGCTAAAAAGCACCCGCCTGAGTATCAGGCTGTCAGCAACCCCATACAGCACCACAGCATTTTCAGCTCACACCCAGGTCCTGCCCAAAGTCTCGCTGTTGAGTTGAAGATGTGGCTGTCCAGAGCTGGTACCCCATGGCAAACACTCTCCCCCTCTGCTTGTCCTCCTCCTCCTTCTCCTAGGACGGGGTGTTCTGACACAAGAGTCCTCCCAGGGCTCGCTGGCCCCAAAGCAAGAGACCTTAACCTCCTCCTGCCCTGAAATTTCCTGCTACCTTTCTTTCAAACAAAGCCGGGTGAGCTGGAGTTCCTACGCAAACAAGAGGAACTTGTGCTGAATGGGGAATTCAGGGCTCAGATCCGATTTCCATTTTTATTCTGTTTCTCGCTCCCAGCTGCCAAGGAGAAGAGGTTTGTTCTGCATCCTAATGAGGGGTCTAATCCATCTGACTGAGCTGAATAAACGAACTCCTCGCTGGACCCTTTGATGTCGCTGGGGCTGCCCTTGCTCTGTTCCAACAGGCCTCTGAATTCAGCTTTCAGGCCCTTCCCCACTGCTGATACAGTCCCCTTCCATCCTTCTTGGCCTCGTACAACTGTGACTTGGGCTGCTTCTTAGGGATGTCCTCACCCTTAACAGACCGACTGATATTTAGGGTAGGGAGAAAGCATGAACTCCCTAGCCTCAGTCTTGTCCTGCTAAGGGAGAAGTGAGCCCTGCTCTCTGTGCTTGGCATGGGTTGGACAGAGCTGTAGTGCTAGCAGTCCTGGGGGAGGCTCTGGGGAAAGGTTCTGGTTATGAAGCCTGGTTTTCTGACCTAACTCTGGTCATGCAGAGACTTCAGAGGGAACCCTTAGAGTTCTTCTAACTTCTGTCATGAATATTCTCAGGAATAGGTTTCAAAAAGTGCCGCAGTCACTGTAATCCCTGGTGATGCAATGCCCTTTACAGACCACACGTGTCAGATCATGCCAGCGCTCCCCAAAGACATAAACCTCTTCATTTCCTGACCCCTAGCCCTGCTGTTGGGGATTTTCACTGTTTTATTAGTTGGGTTGTGCTTATTTTTTTCCAGTTGGAAATAGTTTATTAGAACTTATTTAAAGAGACAAGAGTTCTTGCCCACTGGTGGCTATTGGTGGCTATGTCAGAGGGAGGGGTTGAATGCCTTCAGAGTTCACTTCTGCTGGGACAATGCCCTCTTTTGTTCTCCCGAGCTGATCAGCAGAGCACCATGACGCTGGCTAGACCTTTGCTAGGGTGTAGTCCTCGCTGCCCCACAGTAAACCCCTGTCCAGGGGGACTGTCTACAATGCAAGATCTGTGTTGGCTACTGCCTAGTGGGTGAATCTGAAGGGCTTGGATGGAGGTACGGATTTCTGCTCCCTGTACAGCATGTTTTCTGGAGGTTTCTCCCTTGGTTGAACTCTCTTGGTTATTGAAGGTTTCTCCCTTAGAAGGGTACTGGAATGTTCACACAGCAACTGCCAAACAGCCACCAAAGTCTGGCTCTTCAGCATCAGTTTTGAGTTGTCTTATTCCACTGAGCAGCAAAATAAATCACTTCAGCTCCTGTCACACAGGGAGCTGAGACACCTATGAGAACAATGGGATTGGAAATCATCTGAAGTGATCACTAGGAGAGTAGATATGGAGGTGAGAGACAGGGTTTAGTGGTGGCTTGGGACAGTTGGCTTAATGGCTGGACTCGACGAGCTTGAAGGGCTTTTCCAACCTAAATGGCTCTATGATTCTAAACACCTGCTGCTCGTGAGGCAGCCTGCAGAAAGCTGGTCCCTCAGACTGCTCTTTCCTTCAGCTTCACACAGGCTCTGGGAGGAAGTTGCTCATATCGTTCAGCAGTGTCTGATCTCGTAATATTTTTATAGTGTTGTGGAACTCCAGTGAGTAAGTGTAGCTGACAACAAGGCTGAGAAGCAACGGGACATCTGCTTCCTTGACAGCTCCTCTTGTCCCTTTGTGATTTTCTCACTCTCTATTAACTACAGCCTGCTTTTTTAGCTTTTAGAAAGTGAAACACATCATAACCCCCTGAGGTATCCTGCCCAGGCATCTCTGTCACCTAAACGAATCAGAAATCACCTCTTGGTTAAGGTAATCCAAGGACAGGGAGAAGAATTGATCTTCTAAACCACATTCACTGGAGTCGTGGGGAATCTCCACTTGCCCCAACCCAAAACACTCCTGAGCTGTGGAGATGAAACCATCCATAGGAGTCACTTGGAGTGAGGAAAGACCAAGCAGTGTTGCAGGAAGGCATGTTGGATTGAGCTTCATTCTGGGTATCCTTGCTGCACTGGATGAGACAAAGACACTTTCCCCTGACTGCAGTAGGTTATAGATTTGGGGTCTCTGTCCCTAACTGCCCCTTGTTCTTCCTGAGCTCTACTGATTCACTCTTTGTAGCTTCTGGGGTGCAGACACACAGACTCCATATCCTTGGGGTCACCTCAAAAATCCTCTGAGCATTCACTGCAATAACCAGCCTGCCAAAAAGGCTGATGCTTTCATTCTTCTCCTGGCAAAATTCATTCAGAGGCTTTGCTGCTCCTGGAGGATCTCGGAGTGACAGGTCTCTGAGCCAAGCAGCCATAGATGCTCCCCTTTGTTGCCCTCCTGGGTGTGATTTCGCTGTTTACAGCTGATACAAAACACTGTCGAGGCAGAAAGGCCCCAGGCAGTTGGAAGGATGACACAAACGACCAGACTGTATCCTTCTTGCTCTTCCTTATGGCTCCCAGATTCCTCTTTGGTTCCTTCCAGAGCTCAGGAGCTGCATTTCACAGCCAACCAAATTGCTCTGCTCCTTCCTTAGTGCTCCCCTGCTTTTTCATTGCCATCATTTTCTTTCTTCCCTGCACTCTCATCTCAACGCTTGGTAATTCCCATCTCTTTTTCTTCAAAGGGCAATGCCAGACCTGCCTTCTGCCTGAAACCCAGCTCAGATCCCTGTGAGAGGCTGACTGAACCATTCTGTCGGCTCCACTGGGGTGGATCTCTATCACTAAACGGTGCTTCCCTGCTCCAGTTCCTGCACCCTCACAGACCTGCTTTCAAAGCAGTGTGGGTCTCTTTAGAGTGTCCTTCTCATCCGGCATTGTCTTTCCTTAGCTGGAAAGCTGACGTCTTCAGAAGGAACACCTCAAGAGGCTTTGATTCCCTTTGTCATTTGGTATAACGAGCATCTCGGCTTCTCTGCTGCTCTGCCACCTCCTCCTCCTCCGCAGCGTGATGCTGTGCTGTTTTCCAAGGGGCTCATCAGGGAACTTCTTCAAATGATTAGTTCTTGCCGCTCCTGGGGAAAGGGAACGCTGAGGGTCGTTAGGATTTCACTCGCTCCAGTACCCCCTGCGCCAGGTCCAGTTGTATAATTAAATAGGCCATCCAAGTACCGGAAAGGTTGCATCCAGAGACACAGTTTTCTAAGGGCTAAGAACAATGCTGATAAAGATCAAGTGGCTAATTGTAAGCAACAGCCTCCAAATTGCCTCCGGATGAATAAACCACAGTGGGTGATCCAAGCATATTTTCACATGGATACGGTCTCATTCACAGAAGGAGAGAGCTGGAAAACATCAGGGGTGAGTTCCAATTGGCTGGAAGGCAATGAAAAGATTGGGGTTTCAGTAGGGATTGCATCATAGTTTTGTGTGGAACTGGTGGAACCACGGTGAAAACGAAGAGGCCCAATGAGCAGGACTGGAAGCCGGCGATCTCTGGTACTGGGGATTGGCTGATCAGCTGCTTCTGTTAGGGTTCCCTTTGACATAGCCAGGATTGATGTGAGGACTGGCAAAATGTGACAATGAGAGGAGATCAGAACTTCCAGGACTCTTTCCTGGAGGGCAAATTAAGGCCAAAAGTCTTTGCCATGAATTGTCTGCCCCAGCATTTCAGCATGCCAAGCACAAAGGAGGATGGAGAGAGAGTGCCCTGGTTTGAGAGTTTCCTCTCTTTTGAAACACAACTAAGGACAGAGATAGTTTGTCCAAAGTCCTCCCTTGCTGGCAACCTCAGTGGTGGCTACTGCAACGCAGAGGGATGCTTGTGCAGCACAGTCCCTGCTACCCCTCCAGGACTTGTGTTTGGTCCTGAAGGGCAGTTCCTTAGTGACATTTAGACACCTTTTAGCAACTTATGCCACCATAACATGGGCATCTTTGTGGAAGTGGCTGCTAGCATCTTACCCTTGCTGGCTGAAGTGCCTGCGATAAGGTGGAGGCTGGAGTTGCCTCTGAGACCCTCACCCAGTGCCTTACCCCCTCCTTGTTGAGTCTGTGGTGACAGACACGGCCAAGCAGAGCAGTGCTGTTGGCAGAGTCTCATTCTCTGGAGAGATTCAAACCCTGCCTGGATGTGATCCTGAGCAACCTGCTCTGGCTGAACCCGCTTTAACAACAGGGCTGGACTGGATGATCTCCAGGGGTCCCTGCCAGCCCCTACCAGTCTGTAATTGTGTCCTTCACAGCCAGCTCTTGCCAAGGTCTGAAGAAGAACAGCTGGGCTTCAGTGTGTGGCTTCTCAGTCAGCAACACTTTCCAGCGTAGGAGAGGTGGGATGTTCAGGGAGGTTGATGTCCCTAAGGAGGATTCAGCAGTGTTTAGCACTATTTATTCAGGAAAGCTTTTGCTGAGAGCTGCATCACAAGATGCCAGGCTCTTCCCTGAGTCTGAGTAGTTTCATTGAGCTCCTGGTAGGAGCAAAGCCTTGGCTGAAGTGAGGGAGAGTGTCAGCAGTGTTGCAGAGAGAAGGACATTCCCAACACAACCCACAGAGCTCTGTGAGGTGCTGTAGGACCTCAGGAACCCAATGCTGCTATCAGTAGACTTAGGATGTGTCCATGATCCAGCACTCAAGAGACCCTTGAAGGCAAATAGGGAGCCAGCATGGAGTTCTGGGGCTCCTGAAACAGAAGCCTGGAGTCAGTGTTACCGCTTCAGGTCACAGTGTGTGTGACCTGATGCCCCAAGGTCTGTCAGCCCTATGCGAAGCCCACTGCTTCAGGATGGCAGGATGACCTGATGCCTCTCAATGCTGGCAGCCTCTTCCATCAAATCCCTCACCCAACTCATGCGATTGAAACTCAAAGCTCAGTGCTTAGACAACAGACTGAAAAGGCTGCTGTCCTGAGCACTCTGAGCCGTGGCCTCCAGGAATCCCTCACCACTTTCCCTCCTTGAGGTTGCAGCCATTCCAAAAAGCATTTTGACAGCTAACATCTTTAGGCTCTTGGCTAAAGTTAGTCTCTGTGGGCTTACGTGTTAGGCATGAACCGTCTCCGGGCTACCATGGCAAGCTGCAGAGGGATGATGTCTCAGGAGAACCATCTGAGTCCTCCCCCACATCAGCTCTTTTCTGCCAGCGAGCCCTGGGAGAACCTGGAGCATCCTTACGGGTACACACTGGGGAGAGAAGGGATGAGTGCAGGAATAAGTGGTGTCAGGCACTTACATGGGCTGATGGAGCTCCTGGGCCAGGATTGGGAAATAAGCACTGCTGTGAGTGAAGACCACAGAGTCTCTGACTCCCCACATGGAACTGCCTGCTCCCAGATGGCTCCATCTCCTTCACACAAAACGCTGCTGCTGAGAATAACGTGTGGCTTATGTAATAGTGTGATTATTTAGTGCTGGGTTCTGCACAGAGCTGGGTCAGTTGACGTGGAACTGTGCTCAGAACACTAGGAGATGACAGAACTGTTCTGGCTTTGCCACTCACTCGCTGCTTCCCTTCAGGTAAATCACTTGCTATCACTTGCTGTAGCTTCCCCAGCAGTAAAAATGCAGACAGACAGCAATTTCTTTAAAAACACTGGAAATACTGGGATTCTGAGCTTTAGGATCTGTTGTGCAGGGATGCTCAGGTACTCACCTAACCAGACGTGTCCTGACACAAATTGAGACAAAGACTTGGACCAAATCAGAGACTTGTGGGTCAGAACTCAAACCCGATGGGAATTACCACTGCTGGTGCTAACGGGCAGTGACTGCAAACCCCAGAGAGCTTTCTAGAGCTTCCAGGTTGTCTAGATCAGCAGTCACTGCTGTGGAGCTGGAAAACCCCAAAGCTCACCCTGATGCTGAGGTTCCCCCTGCAATATTTCTGTGGTCAGGGGCCACAGTGGCTGGGTTACAGCAGCGTTCAGTCAGGAGAAGAACATCATTTAAGCTTTCTCCTGACAACATGCTGACAGAAGTTATTTAGGTATCTTCACTTTCAGCCTCTGTCAGGCTGTTGCTGACAGTCCCTGGGCTGGCTTAGCTTTGGGATGTGTCCCAAAGCAAGCCCACAGCTGCAGAGGACACGCATACTAGGACTCACCCCGCAGAAACTGCTCTGCTCCCCTGCTCATTCAGCCTCTGTGGCCATCTCCAGGGCTGGGCCTCCTCCGCGCTCTCCAGCACACGTTATGCGAAAGCAACATGACGAGTCCGTAGAAAAATGTTCCCCAGAGCCACGGCTCGGCACTCAGCAATGTGCTATAAACATTAGCACGGGGCAGCCTGAAAGCCAAGCCCTGGCTTGGGAATAAGCAGCGAGATGAATTCCTTTCGCAGCAGCAGCAGTCCAAAACCCCTTTAAGCAAACTAAGAGCAAAACCCATGACAAGCTCTTGCACCTAGTATTTGGAGGGGAGAAGACAGACACAGAGACAACAGTGGAACTGTAAAACCTCCTCTTAGGAGGAGTTTTTACAGCACTGAGTGAGGTTTATTCCATGCATTATTGAAAGGTTGTGCAGAATTTAGAGGTGATGTAGGAGCCGGGTGAGGGGGGGATATCTGATTTAATGAGGAAACGGGTGAGAGGAAGGCAGTGGGGGAAAAAAAGAGTGTTCATTTAATGAAGGGACCCTGGGACAAAAGGGGATGCTAGTTCCATCAGGTGGGACTTGAAAGACGTTGGAGAGAGAAAGAGTGTAGCTTGAGAGATCACCTAATTCATCTCAGTGGTGATCAAACTGTTTCTAAGTGGCAGCTAATTCAGGTCTGAGGGCTGTCTCTTACATCTCATTTAAAAGGGAGAGGAATTTGCACTGTTATTATTAATAATGGAACATTTTGCTTAAAAATTCAGGAACCTGCTGTTCCTCTGGTCTAGAATTTCCCAGATTGCGGAATGCTGTGAGATGTGGAGCTGTTTTAGTGCTTGGGGTGGGACAGAGGTTTGGCAACGTTTATAAAGAACAGGACGCTCTGTGAGGGAAGATTCAGTGTCACAAGAGAAGAGACAACCAGCAGATAAGGGCACGGGTAACAAAAGGGACAGAGCTATTAATAACTCCTAGCTGTTTGGCCACCGGAGAAGCCCCACGGTGACTCTGCCACACAAGCGGGTGTGAGCCAATGCTGGTAACATCCCAGTGAGGAAAGGGGTACTCTCGTTGGTCAGATGAAGCAACTTACCCATGGCCACAGTTTTGGATCTCATGACCTTCTGCCTCCATATCCTCTAGGCCATAGTTCCAGGACTAAATGAATCTGTGTATGAAACACTGGCTTGAAATCATAAACAAACCCGGAGTTGTTCCAGCTGGGTCACACTGGCACAGAGAGGCTAAAGACAAAAAGGCTGGCAAGCAGGGCAAATCAAAAGGGCTAGAAATGAAATAACTTAATCACTTGGGACACTGAACAAGAACAAACTCTTGTAGTTAGTGAAAAAGAATAGCAAAGTAAAGCGTAGCTTGGTCACATTTTTTCCCAGGAGGGACCTAGAACCCAGATCCCCAAAACATTTGCTCTGCAGAGCTGAACTGGATGACAAACAAAAGAGAGACCCCCTATTTATGGTAAAAAGTAGCCCCCTGAGAGAGGCCCTGCTGTGTCTGAACAGCTTCTTGCCTCGTTTGCCGAGCTGAGGGTGACTTTACATCCAGAGAGAGAACTGTAGCCAAATGAATTGCTGGTTGGAGAAGGGTACAGGGGGAGTGACTGGGGATACAAAGACCACGATGGGGGCAGGGTGGGTGTGGGGAGGTACAGAATGAGTTCTGAGCGGCTAAAGCACCTACAAACCCTATGCCACTGTTATTTCCCTGTCATTGATGCACGTGTAGCTCCACACATGTGTGCAGCTACATGCTCCCGGGCCTCTTCCTCACATGAGAAGCAGCAAGTGAACTTTATTGGAGCTCTACAGTTGTTATTTCACTCTCAGCCAACAGGAAATGTTGTACTCCCCTTGCTGGATGGGTTTTGCTTTGGAGCAGTGAGTTTGGACCCTTCTTTAACACTAAAACATGAGGCAAGACTTGTGTTGACTGCTCACAAACCAAACCTCACGTGCTAACAGCATAAAGTAGGGCTGATCATCGAATCATTAGGGATCGGAAGGGACTCGGAAAGATCGTCTAGTCCAATCCCCCTGCCACAGCAGGAGCACCTATCTCCATCTCTTTAGCATTTATCTGTTTGCCTTCAACAGAGGACCGTGGTTCCCAGCTAAAAACCCCAGCCCCACAGCTGCGTAGATACCAAACCCCGCGTTTCCTACCTTGTTGTCATTTCTACACACAGAAATGCACACGCAGAACTCCACACACAGAACACTAGTCATACAGAGTCACTTGGAGCAGGTGAACAGGGCGTGGATGTTCTCTCTGTCTTCCCTAGCAGACTAAGTAGAGCATCAAATGGAATTCTCAGGTGGCAGCAAGGGCAGCCGTGGATTTTTCACACAACACTTAACCTGCAGAACTCATTGCCGCTGGATGTGGAGGGCACCGAGGAGGCAGTTGAGCCTAGAAATACTCAGAAAAATTAAAGTTAAAATACAACTCACCAGGGTAGGTTGAAAATACTGTTGTAGGTCAGAGCTCCAGGGCGCTGCCAGAATATGCCAGGCGAGTATTCAGTGTTTGCTCTGATATTCTATTCTTCCCATCGAATCTGGAAGGACCCTTTGTTCTGATTTAGCGTGACTGCTTGGATGCTCTCTGAGAAAACTTGCTTGTGATGCTTAATCTAATATTTACTCCTTGGAGTAGTTAAATAGACCGTAGTCTGTATTTTCCCCACAGAGCGAAGCCGGTGGAAAGGGTAAATATCACAGCGTGGCAAATATCAAGGTTCCTTTCTAAAGGCATTGTGTTTGAGCTACCCAAATAACGATGCTTTAATATTTCAGGGAGGTTATCTGAACCACTTGATAAAAATAGAAAGAAGAATTGGAAGAGTTCTCAATAGTGAGGCTTTTAAGGGTCTAAAAGCTTTCCTGACCAAGTGGGGGCTTCATTCAAAACTGCTCTTCAGGTGGAGAGTGCTTCAGGTATGAATGTTTTGAGCCAGTGAGCTCTGAGGACTTACACGGATGATCCCAGTGAGGAGAATGGCTCTAGGTACACTTTACAAAGCCCCCTACATGTGAGCGTGTGTAGGAGTGTCACCTAATCAGCGCGTATCTGTCTTGTGGTTTTGACTCCTGTGCCCGTTTGAATTGGTTTTGCTATGTTCTGAATAAAGAATCATCCTAACACAGTCCTGTTTTTTGTAATAAAGTGGATTTTTTTGAAATATCTGAACTGTCAGTGGTGATGTGTAGGACTCCAGGTGCTCCCGCTCATGGTATTGTGGAAGGAGATGACTTTAAATACGGGGCCCAGGTTTACTTCAAGTGCAACGCAGGTTACAACTTAAAAGGCAGCCATGTTGCCTACTGTCAGCTGGATGGGACTTGGTCGACTCATCATCCTGAGTGTGGTAAGGTCGCTTTACGTTTTGATTCTTGTCAAATGTTTTGGCTGATGTATTCATGTGAAGCTAGAATATATTCAAGTCTCACTTGAAGTTGGGCAGATCCATGGCTTAACATGATGTTCTTTTGCTGTCCTGTCTCTGAGAAGCAGTGGAGATTCTTATTTTACTTTGCTGGAGCCCAAGCCTCAAGGCTCGCTTATAACAAGCTCTGACTGAGATGGCAAGTGACTGATAAATCGTTTCCTCAGGCACAGAATCTTCTCACACACAGCCTGAGAGTGTCTAGCACCAAATGCAAGAGAGGACCATGGCACAACAGTGAACAGCTGCTTCCATCGCTGTGTACCACTGACACCTTCCCTGCAGCGGGCTGGTGTCCTCTGCGGAGCTGAGTAGGGACTTAGTGAGTGAAGACTAGACTGATTTCCACCGCAGTCCCATCCTAGAGATAAGTTGCTAAAAGAGAAGCTTCCATGATTTGGGCTGGCAAGCTGACCTGTCTACCATGACACTGATGCAGCTGTGAAATTCCAAACCCCATTATCACAGGATCACAGGATGGTTCAGGTTGGAAGGGATCTCAGAGATCATCTAGTTCCAATCTCCTGCCATGGGCAGGGCCACCTCCCACTAGACCAGGTTGCCCGGAGCCCCATCCAACCTGCTGTTCTCACCCAAAGAGCCTTTTCATTTTCCTTCGGTGGTTTTGTATAGCACAGGGGGGGTTCTGTATCCCAGAATCTCCATATTCCTGGATCATTTAAATCAATTGACAAAGTGTGTTGTGGTTAATTGAGGGGAGGAAGTGTTGTGAGCCAGCTGTAGAGAAGTTCAGCTGACAAAGCAATCAATGAGCACTCTCCTAACTAGAGAGAACATCTCTGGTTGCAGTCAGTGTGTTTAAGGCCCTGCATGATGTCCCTACCTAAAGGTCTCTTGAAAAGACCTGCCTCTAGACTTGGCAGTTAGTGCAAGGTGGTGTAATTTGGGTCTCTCCTTCCCAGATGTTTTCTCTTTGCTTTGAATCCATCAAAAAACACCACAGCCCTGAGTTTAGGGCAGAAGAGAATCACTGCTCGAGTTACCAATTGGCGTAGGATGAAACAAGAGAAGCCCTGATTTATTTGGCCAGGTTGAGGCGCATTTGGGAACATGAGCTCAGCAGTTCAGATGATGCCTCGAGCCTAGAAATCAGTGCAAATGGAGCCTTGTGCTGGGGGTGATGCCCCGCAGGCTTGAGCTGCTCTCAAGTTATCAGTCACTCGAGCTTCACAAGCCTGTGAGGAGTGGAGAAGAAGCATAGAGCCAAAGGAAAGGGAGACAGAGCTCTGCTTCTCCCTTTCACCAGGTTGAGAGGAAGTTCAGACATCTTTGTCTACTGGCTATGACTCATGTGGAAAAGTGTTTAAGAACACACATAACCCTCAGCATGGGCTGAAATCCAACTGTGTTAAACACAGCACTGGTGGATGTGAGTAGCTTGAGTCTTATACTCAATGTCAAGAGCATCAGCTGTGCTGTTAGGGTTAGCACAGTGCTTACACCCTCCCTCGGTGACACGAGGATATGGGAGCAAGGCAGGGCCATATCTGAGCGCTGCCACCATGCTGGCTCTGCAGGGGCTTCAAGAAACGTGGACGTGGTTTTTCTACGTTGGTGCTGAGCAGGCAGCCAAGTCTGCAGCAACAACAAGGTCGTTTGTGGTCAGTGCATGTGTCTCAGGCTTCTCAGCCCTCCGTAAGCAGAGCGGCGCTAACACTGACTGGCTAAGCTCACTGGCTACGAGACATCAGACAGAGGAATTTAACAGAACTGGCTGTTACTGTCAGTCTGACAAGAAAGGAAGAAAATAAAGTACCTTTTCAGCTGCTAAATAGAAAGACCAGAGGAGTGGAGGAGTGAAAAACACAGGGAAAAAGCAGTTATTAGCATCCCACAGGGACTGCTCTCATCCAGAGTCAGGCCCAAACTTTCAGCTTATTGAGTAAACCCCCTCCCCCCCAACAGTAAACAAAAAGAAGGGGAAAATATTGGGAAGGAGGAAATAAAAGAGGTTTTACGGGCAGAACCTGGCCTGAGTCAGTTTTCCATAGTAAACTTTTAGTATCAGTAAGCACATAGATCTGTTCTCTTTCAATTCCCGTATCACTCTGGGTTATTGAGAGCTCTCGCTCTGTGCTAAGAAACCACAATGCAACCAAACATAAAAGTAAAATTAAGTAGCAGGGTTTTATTATCCGAGTCCAGCCGAGTGTTGAAAGTGCAGAGAAGAGAAAAGATCGCCAAGGGGACTGTTGCCTGCAAACAGTTTAAGTGCAGCCTTTGAGGCTCCTGGAGCAGCCCGGTTAACGTTAATGGGACGTTGACATCATGTCAAGCCAAGGCTCTTTTTTGGGTTTTAAGGTCTTTTTAATGATTTGGAACTCTTTCGATGATGACTGAAGCGTGTGTGTTGTCAGCAGACGTTTTATTAGCATCTCTTCTTTAATCTGTGATGTTTTGGAAGACGAGAGATTCCCAGAGCGGCGTTGAAAAGACATTTGCATTGAAGTGCAGGTTGTGCAGGAGCAACTGACTGAAATGCTGAGCAGTCTATGGCTGAAGATGATGCCGTGCAGCTGATAAAATGCTTACTATTTCTTTTTTCCCCCCTATCCTTAGTTCTAGATGAAAAAAAATGCTCAGACCCTGGTGGCCCGCTCAATGGCTACAGAAAAGTGGTTGAAGGCACCGGGCTGTTGAACGGACGCTACGCAGACATTGGCACGGTCATTGCTTTCTTTTGTAACAACTCCTATGTTCTTAGTGGGAATGAGCAGAGGACCTGCCAAGAGGACGGGGAATGGTCAGGGAAGCAGCCGATCTGCATTAAAGGTAGTTGACCATCTTTGTTTTAGCACAACTCTCAAAAGCTGCAGTGTGCGGGGGGTAATGTATGCTCACCAATCTATTGTTTTTATTGGTCTGACTGACACCTGAGACTGAGACTGGTGGTTTGCCAGCTCTTCTGGCTGCTAAATGCAGTGCCAGTGATGCCAGGTGTTTCTATCTTTAAACATGGACAGGAACACTCCCTTATTGCCCTTATTCCAGCATCAGACCTGTGTAAGATCAGAGATCAAGATGGAATTGCAGTAGGAATAAATAATTGTCTCATCAGAGTTGCTGTTGTAGGACCCAGCTCTCCTTTCACAATCCCTTTCACTCAGTGGGACCAGTCATGCGTGGAGAGAAGGCAGATTGCAGCCTGGAAGGTTTGGTTCAGAAACCCACTTGAGTCTGTGCTTGGACTGTTCATCAAAACACCCAAACACACCTTCAAAGCCTGTGCTCACAAGCAGGATTATGCCTTTGACCTGGAGCTACTCGAAGAGTGTCGGAAACCCCGCCTGGATGAATGAATTTGGGCTGGGGAACTGCCAAATCTGTTTTCCCAAAGCAATTGTCTGACACATCTTTTAATGGATTTCTTTTTTAATGATAATAGAAGGAAATGTGTCTGTCCCCTGGGGAATCTGCTTCGTTCTGTTCTTTCCGATGGAAACACTTTCTCCCTGAAGCGTATAATCGTCTGTGGGAAGCATCTCTATTGATGATAATAATTGGTGGAAAGCATCTTTATTGATGCTACCTTTGATAGTGACACAAAGGTTAACACACACAGTAATCACAGCCAGCAGCCCACAGAACACCAGTGCTCAGGCATACAGAGAAAACCCCTCCGCACCACTCCTGTCTTCTGCTCTGCTCAGCAGGAAGGAGATCCTGGCAGAGCTGATAAACCCAAACGTTTTACCCTGCTCCTAAAGGCAATAAACTGAACATGCAACGCGAGGAACCCTGCACCTCCTGATAGTTGCTGCACGTTCAGGTACCTCCAAGGTGTTCCTTTGGAGCAGAGTCTCCTTCCAACGGCTACACAAGCCAGCAGACTCTGAGAAGTCCGTAACACCCTGGTTTTAGGGTTGGTTGCTTCAGGCTAACACCAAGGTTTTAGGGCTTATCTTTATTTTAATGTCACTTACTGCTTTTTTTCTTAAAGCTGTAGCTAGTGAGAGGCCAGAGTGGGAATGTGTGGGGACCCTAACGCTTGAGCTGTGCATGTGGAAAAGTTCTGTCCAACGCTGTATCTTTTCTAGCCTGCAGAGAGCCAAAGATCTCTGACCTGGTGAGACAGAAAGTGCTGCCAATGCAGGTTCAGTCCAGGTGAGAATGCGCTACCTCAACTGCAGTAGAAACAGAATGTGATTGCTTTCCCCCTCCTCTCCTTTCTACCCTCTGCGGCCGTTCCTGCAACTCTGCAGATAACTTGAGTGATGGGAGCTGCTGGGAGGGGATCTCTGCATAACCACGGGTTAATCCAGATGTGCTGGAATCAGGCTTCCAGGCTGTGAGAGCACTCTGAGAGCAGCTCCTTCGGGCCACTGATAGGAAAAACTATGGGAATGTGTGGTGCCTTAGCGAGGAAATGAGCGGGGAGAGCACGGGGAGAGAAGGGAGTAGGGCAAAGTAATCTTCTCCATTGCATTTCACCATGCAAAGAAATACAGCAGAACCAGTATAAAGGTGGTTTGGGGTGGGCATGGGGCAGAGGAGCAAGAAGAGGAGAAGTAATGAATGATCAGAGCCTGTCTGGGCTCACTCTTCGGCTGACTCCTTGAAATAAGCCCCATCTGAATGATTGATGCTGCAATGTTCAGGTCCATTTTTGGCCCAGTAATGATTTCTCATTCAGGATTTTTTTTGCAGCACACAATTCACTTATTTTTAGATGCTGTGCAAGGACTGTCCTTGGCCTTGGTCTTAAGGACAGCCAAGGGTCCGGCTCAAGCCACAGCCTGTCTCTGGCAATGACCAGTAGCAGATAGCTAGAGAAGACTTCAGGAACAAGGCGATACCTTCCCAAATACTCTCCCACTCCCCTGCTCTGCCATGTGTGGTGGTAGGGATGGCATGAAGAAGCCATCAGGAGGCTTTAGTAGCCGTTGGGGGATTTTTCTTGCTTGAATTCCTCAACGCACGATTGAACAGGGGTCTTTTTTTTGCTGAATGCATCAGACACTGACAGCAGCCGTAGGAGAGCACATAGATGCTCCCATCTCCGCAGCATCGTGATGGGGTCTCCTGTCAGTGGATTTTATCCCTTGAAGCAGGGTCTTTGAAGCAGGATCTCTTTTCACAGATTAATAGTGAAGCAAAATGCTGCAAGGTCACACAGCAGGGGGGAACAGAACCCTGGCAGTCTGAGCCTTAACCACAGCAGCTCCCATCCTTCCTTCCACAACACAGGAATCTCGCCATTGCTCTTGTTCTCAGTAAACTCCCTCGAGAGCTGTTATGTATCACCTCACCAATTCTATGTGACAGGCGGGCTGTGTCCCTCTGTGATCAAAAATGGCATTACCACATGAAAAAATAAACACTCTTAGGGCTTTTCTGGATGCAGGCAGGATCAGAAATCTCTCTGGAAATTAATTTCCTGCCAGATTTTTCAGCTGGGATTATTTTTTAGCTCTAGATGTGTGGGTTTGAAGCATTAGAAGAGACACGTTGTAAAGTGATGAAGATTTAAGAGAAGCTGTAGTCAGGCTGCTGGTCCGTGTCTGGGCTGCCTCATGTATTTATCGAAGGCTTTGGAATGTGTGTGTGCCATGTTTCATCTAATCACCACCCTTTCTAAACGGAAGCTTAGTGATTATTGCAATTATGAAATCTCAGTGGTGAGGCAATTATCTCCGTTAATTGCTAAATCAAGCAACTTTATCAACATGATTTAATCTGAATCTGTTCCTAATACAGCCTGTTACAAGGCTCGCTGGAGAGGAGATGAGCCTAACGCCTCTCTAGTGAGGATTCCTTATGACAACACCGATGTCCTGAGGAATTTCTTTAGTTATAAACGTGGTAGCTCAGCCCTTTCGTGAGTGGTAAAAGCTGCTCCAGGTCCTGGTTGCAATCCAGAATCCATAAAATGAAATAAAAACAGACAACTGATACCTGTCACTGTTTAGAAATGTGTGTATCCATAGTGGTACCTGAAACAGCTGGGATCTAAGTGGGGCTAAACTCTGTAGGAGTGATGCTTTGGCCTTACTAACTTCATGTGCTTCAAATGGCACTGAACAGAGCTGGGGAGACAGCTACAATCGCTCTCATAATNTGGGGGAGTCCCCGTGTCTGGAGGTGTTGAAGGACAGCCTGGCTGTGGCCCTCAGTGCCCTGGTCTGGTTAATGTGATGATGTTAGTTCCTGGGCTGAGCTGGATGATTTCAGAGGGCTTTTCCAGCCTCAATCATTCTGTGATTAACCCAGCACTGCCAGATCACCTCTAACCCAGGTCCCTCAGCACCCCATGGGTTTTCACCCCTTCCAGAGATGGAGACCACTGTCCTTGGCATCCTGTTCCAATGCTTGGTGAACCTTTCAATGAAGAAATGTTTCCTCATGTCCAACCTAAACTTTCCACTGGCACAACTTGAGGCCATTGCTTCTTCTCTTGGTGGAGGAAAGACCAACCCTCACCTCACTCCAACCTCCTTTCAGGCAGTTGTAAAGAGCAAGGTTTCCTCTGAGCCTCCTTTTCTCCAGGCTAAACAACGCCCGTTTCCTTCAGAGCACTTGTGCTTTAGACCCTTCCTTTCCCCAGCTTCACTGCCTTTCTCTGCACCCTCCTCCAGGGTGGTGATAAAGACATTGAAGAGGACTGGCCCCAAACCTGAGCCCTGGGGAACACCACCAGCGTCCAGCCACCAAGTGCATTTCCCTTTATTCTCCACCACTCTTCCTAACTGTTATTAATTCATAAACAATCGATCACAATCATTTATGATCACATGTTGTTCTTTGCTCCTTGAAACAGGGAAACCCCTTTGCATCAGCTTTACTCCTCTGCCTTCAGCAAGCAGAAGCTTGAAATCTACCCCACCAAGAAGCCAGCGCTGCCGTTTGGAGAGCTGCCAGCAGGGTACCAGCACCTGCACACCCAGCTGCAGTACGAGTGCATCTCCCCCTTCTATCGCCGCCTGGGAAGCAGCAGAAGGACCTGTCTGAAGACAGGGAAATGGAGTGGGAGAGCCCCTGTGTGTATTCCAAGTGAGTCTCCTAAGGAGGAAATTCTCTGGGTGGATGGAGAGCAGGATGTGTGTTCATCTCGGATAATTAGGGAGTCCCAGCAGTGTAGGCTGCCGGTGCTTTCTGCTGGGAAATAGAGGCAATAAAGAGGATGTACAGCTCCTTTCACAGAATCACAGAACAATCCTGGTTGGAAAGGACCTCCTAAAACCCAACCATCCCCACCCCAACAAAACCCCTCAGTCCCTGAGAGACTGACAGACACAGCCTGACCCCCTCCCTGCTGCCACTCGAGCAGGGCGGGAAGCACCATGGCTACAGGGTTCTTCAACACCTCCAGGCAGGGGGACTCCACCACCTCCCTGGGAAGGCCCTGCCAGTGCCCAACCACTCTGGCTGCAGAGAATCTCTGCCTCAGAGCCAGTCTGACCCTCCCCTGCCTCAACTGCAGAGCAGTGCCCCTGCTGCTGTCAGCAGGCACCAAGGAGCAGAGGCCAACAGCCACCCCTCCACACCCTCCCTTCAGGAAGTTGGAGAGGGCAGTGAGGTCTCCCTCAGCCTCCTCTTCTCTAGACTAACCCTGCCCAGCTCCCTCAGCCTCTCCTTGTATGAGAGTCATGGTGCCAACCCTAAGTGCAGATAAAATGGATCCAGTGCTAGCTC
>VZRI01014198.1:439743-557691 GCA_013397515.1 Upupa epops | reverse complement strand
TATTCTGTGATTCTGTGATCTAACACTTTTGCCTGTTTAATCCCAAGGGTCAGATTTCAGGGAGGAGCAGTTCCCCCTCCGCACATCCCCCAATACTCCCAGAAGCCAAGCTTTGCAGTACTTACCAATTTATCTCTATGAGCTCCGGGCAACAAGAAGGCCCTGTGCTCTGGGAAATTCACCTAAGTCAAGCAGTGCCAGAGGGCTCTCTCCATGACAAAGTACCAGCTATATATTGTGACATTGACCCAATGTCATTTTTCCTTTTTAATTTTTATTTCCTCTTCTATTTCTGCTCCTGCCTTGGTCTTTGACATCTTGGTGAAATGAACATGGCAACTTACATATTTCTGTAACGATAAAATCAAATTTACTTAAAATAGAATATCACTGATTTCATCTGCCTCCTCTAAGCAAAGAGGGTACATGGGTCATGAGATCAAGTCAAGGTGCAGCACCCTGCCGTCAGGGACCAGATTCTGGCTAATGGCACACATGGCATTGAGCATGTAACATCTCTACTGTAAGTATGTTATCATAAGCAAATAACTTGGCTTTTTTAAAACTTCTTTTTGTTGAAGAGAAAGAATAATTGTGATACCTGACTACAACTTTTCCAGCAAATGTACCTGTAACATCTGTAGCCCATGTTTTCTTGTCCAGGGCCTGTTCCAGCTACTGAAAAAGCACAATCAGGATGCAAGAACAAGGCTCTATTAAAAGGTCAGGAGAAGGCACAGATCACCTGGAAAACACAGTCTTGTTTTAGCACCACCTCTTGGGCCACATGTTGGCTGCAAAATACCCCAGCTCTGTGCCATGGTGCTATCTCTGCCCAGCACAACACGGGGACCACCCTGTGGTAGCCCAGCCACCACCACATGCCATCCCTCAGCTGCATCACCTGCACTGATCCAGCCTCTCCACTGACTGTGCCTGACAAGGGAGATAACTGATTAAGTGACAGCCAGGGTTTCAATCGTGAGAGGAGCTTGTTTTAGCGCAGGCCTGTCTACTTCAGTAGATCTCTGGTTTTATCAGCTCTGTGCAAGTGACTCGTTTAGCCCGATCGGTGGCAGTCCATCTCCTCGCACACCCTTGTCAGTGACAGCCCTCAGGTGCCTAAGCATGCCAGGCTTGATATGAGTCAAACCCTGCTGCAAACAGAGATTAACCTGCAGAATCATGAAGGGCTCTTTTTAAGTGTATTCTAGCCAGGCACAACAAAACTACAGACTGCATCAGATTTGGTAAACTTTCTTTCTCCATGTCCTGCATCTCATTTGCATTTACTCTAGAGGCTGAATAAAAATAACTAATGACCCGAGCAGCCCAACTACTATGTAGGAATCATGTGAACAAAAAGATTTCTAAATAGTCTTTGTGTAACTGAGCAGTTTGTCAGAAAACTTTCAAAAATCTGCATAGCTGTGTAGAAGATGAAATATTAATAGATTTAATATTAAAACCTATTATTAAATTAATATTAATTCACCATTAAATTTTAAAGAGTTTCATATTTCATTAGAAAATCATAGTGAAACTACCAATAGGGATTTAACATGTGAAACCAATTATGCAAGATCATTAAGCTATGCTTCAAAAAGCAATCCAAAAAGTTTTCAGCAATAAAAATGAATAAAGGGAATTCTGTTTGCAAACAGCACTGCTTGTGCAATTTGCCCTTACTCAATGTTTTGTTTCACATGTGTTACTAGAACAATAAAGAACTGAAGACAACTAACTTGTTAATGTACAGAGTGATTTCTTTATTCTTTCCCTTTATATACATACATACATATATATATATATATATAATATTCTGTAGTATCAAAATCTTTCATTCCATTTGGGTTCCTTTCTATTTTTTCTTTGGCAAAAAAATCTACTCTGACAAAGGAGGGTAAACCTTCTGAATCTTTTCTGTGATTATTGGATTAAGCTTTCAGAGAAACTGACTTACTGACAGCTTGAAGACAAAAGCTTTGATTGCACTCAATTATCTTCTGACAAAGCAGTGGGGAGAATGGCCAGTTTTTTCAAGTGGTCTATTCAATTACGGCTACTATTTCCAAGCCAGAAAGTTAACTTCTTGAGGACCCAATTTTCCTTTCCACAAGTACACCTGTACTTATTCTACCACTGTTATTTTTAGGAGTTCATTTTGATAACATCAGGTTCACTTAAAATCTGAGCAACAGATTTTGTTCTGTTATTTCATGTCCTTTATATGCTCTTATAAGATGCCTCTCTCAAGCATTCATAGTGCCTGACACTCTGCAGCCAGAGTATTATAGTCCATTCAATTTAGCATTAGCTGCCAATCTATAAAGCTGCAATGCAGAGTATTTTTCACTGTAGTACAGTGTACACAGACAATTTTTCAATAACATTAAAATCTAGTTTGTATAACAAACAGCACTGGACTAAAATGATGCATGGGGTTTCATAATTAGATAAAGCCATTGTTTAGAGTCAGACAGTACCCATTTACAGTTCAATAAACAACTTGTCACAGTTGCTTGGTCAGAGCAGCCCTGGATGTCAATGGAAATGGTTAGCACCAAGGTAGCGAAATAAATTGGTCTCCTGGGCAAATAAATTGAGCAGCAATGTGAATATGCTTCATCAGTAAAGACTGTAATTACAAAGGCTTTGTAAATAGTATTTTGTATAAAGTGAGGTCTAATGAAATGCCTTATCTTTTCTTATCTTAAAAAAACCCCAACTTTAACAATGGTCATTGATCCATAAATTTTATTCATATTAGTGTAGACAATAAAAAATAATGCCACCACTCAAAATCTCAGATTTTTTTTCAATAAATGATTATACCAGATTATGGTGTGCTTACATTTCCCATGTTGGTTTTACCATTTAGAAGCACCCAAGAGAATTGGGCAGAAGCATGCTGAACACTACCATGCCTCTAGCGAAGATACAGTATTTTTCAGCTCTGCTAGCACCACCAGTATGGAGGCACCAGTGAAACCAGGCATGTATGTACACAACACTTTGGAAACAAAAGACCAATTAAAGCTTTTGAGTCTGGCACTACTTTATCCCTAACTCTCCAAATGTTTACACCTATTTGTAATTTTGTTTGTGAGTAATCTCTAAGAAACAATTCATCTCATGCAAGACCACACATTTATATAGTCAGTACTGCTTCTTACTTGAATGGAACTAGCTAAATGGCTAAGATTGCAAATGATGCTGAACAATTTACAGACTACAAGCTCTTTGAAGACAATTTCAGATTTGATGGACATCTGTCTTTTGCGGAAAAAAATGGAGTGGTTAAACAAACAAAAAAAATCTGAATGTAAGAAATGTGCACCCGTGTGTATATATAGATATACACATACACTCACCCCATAAACAGCAACTGGTCAAAATCATAAAAATCCAAGTACAAAGGTTCCTATTAACACTGTACTCATTTGCAAAAACCATCATTACTTCTGGCCTCTGTCTAGACTGATGAAAAATTGATAGATTGCACTTTCTGGAACACTTCCCAAACCAAAGGACATCAACCAAGTTGTTATTTCCATGGAAATAACTTGCTTAGCCCTAAATTAAATTTCCATTTTAGCACATTAATCCATGTGTGGGGGTGGGCAGGTGAAGAACAATAACATTAGTAAAATTATACATAATTCTGGAAACGATTAGAGTAGCATGGTCTGTCTTGCTATTTCCTTTGTTGTTCAGAATATAGTCTCCCTTTGACATTTCCAAAAGGGAAAGAAAATATATCTACTAGGTTTCAAGTCCAAAGCAATTAATCATGTGAAAACTATTGAACTATTTCAAAAGTTACTTCCTCAAAATGCATAACATGCTTGTTCCTAAAGCATCATTATTTTATTTCAGTGCTATTTATAAATGACTTATTCAACTAAAATGCCTTTTACTTTCAACACAGTGCATATTCCAATGTTTTTGACCTCAGCACACATTACTTACCCACTACTACAGCTTTCTACTTCCAATAGAGACATAAACCACTCCCTTCTGTACAAACTATAATACTTCTATTCAACAGCCCAGAGAAATTACAAGGTAATTTGCTCCTGAATCCTCAGGGTTAAATGTATCCCTCTCTAGATTTTCCTAAAATCTCAAATTATTAGACTTTTATTCTAATTCAGCCCCTTCTGCTGTCAAATCAAAAGTTCATTTTGCTCAAGATGAGCTCATTCTATTTTCTTTCCAAAGTGAATCTCAGAAACCAACTCAGGTCCAACTAATTACTTGGAGGTTTATTAGAACAGAATAGATACAGGTAATTTCAATAGAAATCTCTGCAGGAAGGGAAGAACTGCACATTACCATGGAATACAAGCGACAAGATCATTACAAGCTCCCTGTGTCTCCCTTAGCACTTCAGTACTGTTCTCCTTCGATTTCTGTGTCCTTTTTAAATTCAAAGACAAATGTCATAGCTTCAGTTCCTCCCTCACTTGCTGTCCCTACTATGTTAGAAAATTAATTCTTTAATGTAACCATAGCTTTGCTTTAATGACCTTGATCCAGACTGCCCAAGACCAGTTTGATCAGCTCACCTGTATTTCTTCACAGTCCTTGATCTGCACAACAATTTCAGGGCAACATGACTTTTCCTGCTCAGTGGTATATTTCTATTAAACTATTTCTCCTTTGTTACATGTAATGGCTTAATAAATTATCTTTACAAAGATTTCTTACATAATTTCTCCAGCTGTCATCCCATTTTGTTGTATTCAAACACAAAAGTAGAAATTCTCTGCACAGAAATTACATTAAGTTTGAAAATTCAGGGCAAAATTACAAGGAATTTTCTCAGACATAGCAATTTCTCTCTATTTTTATGGGTTTTTTTCTCAAATGCACACAGCTTACCAGCATTTTGCTGTCTGTAACCAGTACAAAGGAAACCCCTTCCAAGGTGTATCAGCACAAGGACAGTGGAAAAGGAAAGTGCACTAAGTCAGTAGTTGCAGGAATTTGTGAGCATGCAACTTCTTCTAAAACTTAAGTGTATAATCAAGTCCTTGACAGTCACAGATACAGTTTTAATATAATTGTTTCAGAGTGTTAATAAAAACAATCCAACATTATTGCTGCAACAATAAAACTGTCACCTAAATCTATAAAACACTCAGATACTTCCTTTGCCCAAAATTGCCACATACCACAGTCAAGTAAAGATACAAAGAACTACTAAAGCTAAAGGAGCTCAATTAAAGGTCAAATACTTTTCCCAAGCTGGGCAATAATTCCATGCAGCTGTTTAATTCCTTCTCCAATTTTTAATCACTTCACAGACAAGGATCTGCAACAGACCTCAGTCCCAGTTTGAAGTTCTTAGCTCTAGGAGATAAGCAATATCCTACCACCAAAACCCACCACCATGTCTTTCCAAATGAATACCACCTGCAGCGTTTTTCTTCACCCATTCTACCCTCTCCAGCCCAGGAAATACAAAAAAAAAAATCAGACTTCTGTCTTTATGTTCCCTAAAAGGCCTAACTTTCTCACACTTGAGAAGCACTTCAAACTGAAATGACAACATAGCTATTGCTGATCAACTGAAGTAGTATACGAGTTGTAACCAAAGGCAGTATTATGATGTCAGACTCTGAAATACCTGGCACTGACCATGTTAATCCTGGAATCTCCTCCCCTCAGTGAAAGCACACATTTGCAATCTTCATATTTCCATAAACACAGCTGTATTGTAACATAGAATAAAAGGAAAGAAAAAGAAGGCTTTTTCTTTATTCAGGCTGTTTTTCTTTCAGGTAGATGAACATTGAAATGGAGAGAAATTGTCAATGTCATACACTGCCTGAATGAAATCGCTGTGCTTCTTATCACAGCACAGAACCAAGAAATACATCAATAAATAAAGATGTGTTATTCTAGACTGTCATTGTGGTTATTAGGCTAATGTATTCCAGAAGCAAGGCAGGAAGAACAGAGTGCTCTACCAGTAAAAGTCTATGGGTCTGCAGGTATTAACTGAACAGAAATCCTGCAGCAGAGCTCCAATTTACAGGAGCCTGCAGCAAGGTTGCATTCACAATAAGGTCAGTAAAAAATGGCAAACACATTAGCAAGTAAGTTACTCCCCTAAGTGTATAACACTTTCTCCATCGATATTTTGTGGGAATTTAAATCACAATCATTTTATTATTTTATAAATCTAGGTTAGCATGTGTATAATGGCATATCAGTTCACACACAGTTTTGAATTCAACCAGGCATGTTATTAAAATGAGAAGCTCCGACTGACATTTCCAAGGAGTATTAGTCCTGTAAGTAACTTGGACCACAGAGTAATGCACGGAGTGAGATGTGTCCACTACAGTGCCCAGCAGTCGTCCTGCATAGGGTATGAAGCAATAAGTAATTTCCCTGTAGACCAAGCATGTAGTCGAATACTTTTCTGTCCTTTGCAACACAGTGGTACATGACACCACACTGGTACTGACTATCACCAATGGAAAGGTCCAACAGTACTTCCACAGCCTTACCAAGCTACCCTAAGGAACATAAAGCTTTAACAACACATGAAAGAGTAACGTGTAAATGATCTGATGATTTAACTCCAATTTGCAAGCTGGTGATTGAAACTTAGTCATACTGAATTTAACCAGGCTAGTGTCACTGACTTCAATGAATATTTGCCTCTGCAGAGACCTGTATTGAAACAGTATTCAGTACAAATGGTTTTAGCAGTAGAAAAGATGCATTATCACATCCACTAATCAGTACGTAAGACAACAAATCATACTGCTCACAATTTCCTGTAATTAAAAAGGACACATTTTTTTTAATAGCAGTATTATTTCATGCAGTGAGGCAGCACTGCTTTTCACTCTACTCGAGTACTGCCTAGCTAAAGGAATTGAAAACAGACCATTACCTGCTGCAACCATGGCAATCACGAAGTTGAGAATGAGAGGTCAAAGCCAGTGGAAATGGTTAAAGAGTTGTTGAGGCATGGCTGAGCTCCACCAAGTTCCTAAGAACTAACTGAGCCAGCTCAAGCCTTTTCAGCAGGAAAGGCAAGAATCTGGTTTTACTGGGGCTGCAAAATAAGCTGCCAGTGGCAGGAAGGAGCAAGAGGATTTTAAGAGATCAGTGGGTAGTCAGGTGTGTGAGTGCAGATAAAAGGAGTTTAGGTAATCTTGGAGGCTGAGTAGGGAAGACATGAGAGGTAATGGGTTCTCAGGGGGAAGGGCTAGATGGAAACTAAGAGAGGTCATTGTGTCCCAAAGACTGTGATCAATGCTTTGGTTCCACATCTCCTCTAAAGTAATAAATTAAGATATTTCTTAGATTTATTTTATTGACTATGCTTGTCAAGCTCTCGTTTAAAACTATCACCAGCACATAAATGTATAGAAAGCAAGCTCATCTTGCAGACTCACAAAGATACTTGGATTCCATACCCATACCTTTCTAAAAAGGTAAACAGGCCTGAAAGTCAGCCATCACCTGCACATTTCTTGAAGGGCTGAAAAGGCATTTACATAAAGTCTTGGCATGAGTACTTGAGCCAATCCATCAAGAACTGTCAAAACAAGGTAGCAGTTAGTAACGCTACTGTCTACTTTAAGCAACCAATATTATGCACTGTGGAGTACTCCATCAATTTCAGCTTTTGGGTAGAGATTAGGGCAATGCTAAGTAGAAGAAGGTGCAAAATCTATGTCTAAAGTTTATGGAAAAAATGACTTTCCATTACTAGCTGTGACAAGGAGAAAAATTAATACTATCATCTAGCACTTAGTGGTGTAAAATAGTATTTTTGCTGTTGCATCTCTGGTCCTGTGTCTGGAACCAGTGGCAACAGAAACGGGAGCGTGCACCGAACCATAGATGTCCTCAATCAAAGAGAAGAATAGCCCACCCCTCACTGCTTTCCGCCACTGACCAACAGTGTTTCCCCTTTCTACAGAGTGAGCAAAGTATTTTTCAACCAGATCCCATTTCACACAAACACATCAGTCACACCTGCATTTATTAAAACTATACCTTTGGCAGCATAGCTGCCCACTGTAAGGCTGTTGTCAGTGCGTTTGACTTCAGAAATCACATTTCTATTTAGAGATTCCTACAGATAACTGCCTTACCACCTCACCGTTAGTTTATTGTACCCTAGGACATGCATCCCACCTCTCACCTGTGCCGTGGTGCACATGCTGATGCGAGTCTGCAGCAGCCACTATGGGATTCCTGGAGCACTGCTACAAATCACCCTCATCAAGGACTGTTTAGTCCACAAGAAAAAGCTATAGGACTATAATAAAGCATTCTGGTTAACGTTCAAAAGATATTTCTCAGTGCTCCTCACTCCCAGGTCTCAGATTTTATTGTTTGATCTTATCTCCATTCATTACACTTCTAGGAATTTCTAAAGCTCTGTGTGGTCCGTGGCTCTGTCCTGACACAGGACAGAGCAGCACGAATTCCTTCAGATCCTTTATAGTCCACTTGAGATGCTACAAGTCTAGAGGGATTTTTAACAGTTTGTAATTGGATACTGGAAAACAAATTAGCTAATAAGTGATTAAACAGGTGTCTTGTTCTGGGGTATGTAGATATGCTGGGTTTGCTTTTGATGAAAAGGACTATCTTCACAAGCCAGCAAATAATCATCCATTTAAAATCTAAGCTGTACATGTAAAAACTTGGAGTCACTCTTACTGCAGTTGGAAATTACTGATCAGTAGTGTTGATTACCACTACAGTTTTTGAAAAAGCTTTGCAAGACATTTGTTGCTCTTCTTCTGTCAGGCACCTCAAAAGGCAACCATGAGAAAAGACACACAATGAAAAACAGCAGGTTATACCATACGAGACTCCTTATTAAAAACATAAAATGCCTTTCACTCTTACCTTTATTAAGTCTACTTTTCAAGCCAAATGAAAGTTAGGTGAGCCCATTACAATACAAGTCACGTCTAACTATTTCATTATCCATGTCCTGCAGCATGATAGCCCACAGAATACCTTTTGAAAACTCCAGAGTGACGGCAGCAGGTTGAATATAATGAACAGTGTTACAAATGGGGACATGAGACGACAGGTCTGGTGAAGAAGGAGTCTCCTGGAAACTGTACGACTGTAATTACTGAGTGCTAGTGCTGTCTCAGTTGGCTTCGAACAAAGGTAACCGCCTTCAGCAAGTTATATTTCCTCAGCCAGCTAAAATGAAAGCAGTCAGAGACACAAATATTTATGATACACAATACATAACCAAAGTCATTGTCTGCTTTTATTACCTTATTTTTGTTGTAGCTTTGAAGTCTCCCAGATCAACACCACAAGAGAATTAAACAGTAAAGAATTCAATTTTTTTTTAAATTAGACTTCCAAAACTAGAAACGTTGAAATCACATTTATAGGAAGATAAAATTCTTTTCTTTTGGGTACTTTGCTTGTATGTCACAACTGTTTCTCAACAATTTGCTCAGTTCATTGATCACAAATCCATCAGGCAGAATTCAGTGAGAGATGAGACCTCTGCCTCCTTGCATGCGAACTCCCCTCAGCAAATGCTGAGCAAGAATAGTTTTGGCGATAAAGGGAGCATCATGTGCATAGCATGTGGTGCTGTAGGATACAGCAAGATTGAGAGGAAAGCTCATGCTAATTCATGGTTTCTCATCTGTGACCTGTTAAATCCCAGAGATGGGCTCATTTGCACTTGTATTAGCTATGCAGCAAAAAAATCAGCATACAAACATGTCACAATTAGATAAAAAGACAGCAAAGGGAGAATGCCTGTGCCTGTTCAAGTTAGTACTCTGATAGTTCCTCATATCCCAAGTCCTACTTACTTTTTGTTTACCTCTTTTTCCTGGAGAAATCATTAATTCTGTAGATGCCTTTCCTAATATTAGTGGTAACCATTAGGTTTTATAAGACAGAAGATTGGAGCTGTTACATTACTATTTCTCACCTTAACACCATACTCTTTCATAGTCAATTATTTAAGAAAAGAAAAAAAAACCACAAAGCAAAAGCAGAACAGGTTCACAGAGGTACAACAAAAAATATTACATGCTTGGAAAAAATGGTTATAATGAGCAATTAAAAAGAAGGCGAAAGTTAACTAGCAAAGAGATTAACAAAATATGACAGAATATGACATAAAATGTAATTAATGGAATGAGAGGTCAGCCAGGTACACCTGTCTTTTCAATTTCTTCAAAGATTTTGTATCACACAGTGTTCCAGTGATAAAAGAAATGGGTAGAGTGACAAATAAAATGAGCCTGCAAAAGTTACTGCAGAAGTGTTTGGACTGTACCTGGCAAATCCAGAATTTCATTTTATTGCTGATTGCCAGTTCTAGTTTACCTTTCACTGTGGAGGAGCAGTCACTCCCAGCACAGTTCTCCACCAACTCTTGGGCATTTATGGCTCTGTCACCGCCATGCTAGAGGAGATGGTGCACAAAAGTCACCCTGCAGGAGTAAAGCAGAAAACAATGAACCAGGAGTTGTTTTACATGCGCACGCAAAAGAGAAGTAATTTTACTGCTACCATCACAACAGAAAAGCTAAGAAGAAACGCGCCTAACCATGGACTCACAAGAAGGTAAAAATAAAGGAGAGCTCACTCCATCAATCGTGTTTCCACAAACCTGCAAGTTTCCCATTCTCAAATTCAAATTCATTTGATAAAGGGGTTTTCTATCATTTATTGTTCTGTTCCACCTGAAGAGATGTAACCAAAGCTATAAGGCAAGCATCATTTTGCGAGATAAAGCAAGAAACCTGGGGACAGTCTAGGACTTCTTTGGGATTCAAAGTGATAGAATTGTTAAGTCCCATCAAAAAAAAAAAAACAAAACCAAAGGCTGCTCTGAGGTTCCTTCCTGAGACCCCAAACAAGGAAAAGTAGCCACTGGATGCCAAGTACATATGAGTTACCTGTTCTGATCAACTTCTGTTTGCCTAGGTGTTTCAAAAGGAAAGCAGGATCAGAATTAGCTAAAAGTCCATGAGGACACATGTTAGAAATCAAATATGTAAGTGAGGGTCAGCTTTGTAAGAATAGCAGCACCACGTGGAATAAACAATTATTCTAACCACACATTACTCAAGAGAAAACTTGTATTAATGGTGGATCACATTGTGGCTGCTACTAGACTGTAAGCAGCCATTGTATGCTGCACAACTAATAAATCCTTTTCCAAGAAGCACCCACATTTTACCTTGTTTACCACCCAACCAAAAGCATTGCAGGACAAAAAAGAAGAGCCAAACCACAATCAGAACAAAAAAATCCCACAAAAAATCCCCATCAGAAAACAAACCTTGAAATAAGGCAAAGAAAACAGTGACTGTGAGCAAAGCTTTCCACAAATACACGAAAGCAAAGAAACACAAGTCTAACTGTCAGTACCTACTCTCTACTTCTTCCCCAGTGGTTCACATATTCACATCTCACCATTACTGTAACTACTGTGCCCTAAAGGCCTGTGCACTGCAACCACAATTCTGCCTTTTTTAACAGATGTCTGCCCTCCATCACACCTATTACCACATTACATCCTCCCACTGCTACTTTAAACACTTTCTATTCATAGTATTGAGAACGGGCCATTTCACAAAGAGGCCAAAAGTAAGGCAGCCATGCTCAGTCTGAAACATACACGTTAACTGTACTGTAAACTATGCTGGTCCTATTAGCACTACTACATTATCCACTGAAGTGTTAGGTACCACTCAGGTTGGCCTAAGATTCTGCAAACACAGACTTGATTGAGACCTAGTGTTCCAGTTTCCTTTCCTTCATGTACAAGCTGTCAGCATCCTATAGGTCACAAAAGGTAAATATGCCCGAAATGCCAACCCACTGATTTTTTAGGGTTTATTTTAAGCTCCAAAATGTTCCAGCTTATGTAGTTGGCATAGCACATTAGGAACCCATAAGACATTCTTCAATATTTGATATGGAAAGAAGTCTACATGTCCAGAGTCACACATTGCACTGGAATGGAGAGCTGTGGATCTGCTACCCAGCCCAGACACCCTTTCGAAGGCCACCTTGCTTGGCCAGACACAATTTACCCCAAACTCTGGCATACTGGAAAGACAGGATGGACAAGGCCTATCTAGGTCATCAAACCTGCTCTCCCATCATGAGATAGCCATACCATATACGCCTTCTAAACCCCTTTCACCTCTCACCTACATCTTAAACCTGGTTGAGGAGGTAGACAAAAGCAAATTAAGAAACTACTAGACTGAAATTATTGCATCTACAATTGAGAAATGCTGTTAACCTATGCTACTAACAGGACACCCATATTTGCTTTGAAAAAAAAAATCCCAAAACCTGTTTTTCTGCAGAAGCTGTTGAGCTTAACTACAGTTAATCTTTAAAGTATAATACAGCTTCATTCTGAGCAGAGAAACACCAGCTGATTTCTACGAGTCACTGACTCCTAGATAAAATATTCCAGTGACGTAATAATGAAAATTGAAAATCTTTTGCGTTCTGATGACAGTGTGCCATGCATGGTTACTGAGAGCATTAACACACATACACACCCTGGGATGAAGATTTGAGAGTTTGCTATATATGATACATAAGTTTCTGCATTTTTACAGAAAAGAAAGTCATTAAACGCATTTACTATAGATTTTTCTTAGTATTTTATGTGACTGCCTTACGTCGAGGGTGAAGGGTTTCTGCCAAAATCGTTCCTAATTGTACCACATCAAATACACCAAAAATCATTTTTCAGTGAAATTATGTCTGCTACCATGTTATTTTTATAACATAAAGCATTTTATGTCAGACTTCTAGAAATTCTGAGTGAAAGCAAGAATTCAAATTCCTGGTTTGGGACTTCTGGATTTGTCTAACAAGTAAGAAAGCACTGAAAGATTTGTACAAGTAAGGAAATCACCACCTGCAATATGTTTTCCAGTAAAGTTAGAAGCCTTCACAATTGCATTCATCACAAAGGACAGTTTGGAGGCACTACCTAAGCAGATTAAACAATTCCTGTTGCACTGTGCTACTAGGGGGAAATATCCACCGGCTGACATTTAAGAGCCCTGGATGGCCAAGAGAGATTGTTCTTAAAATCATGTCTCTAAATTCACTCACACAGAAGTTTATTTCTCTATATTTCTGATCAAAAACTTAAGATGCATTTGGGAATACACAGTAGATTTTTCCTACAAAAGCTTATAACAGGAAAGTAATTGCAAACATATTTTGAGCAGAAATTTTGAAAAAGCGAAAACAAAGAGCAAAATATAGACAATTGCTAATGTCAGTCCATTCAGACTGTATTCTCTTTTATCTGCAGACTGCCTGTAATGGTCACAGTAATGACTTGGTAGGCAAGGCAACAAGCAATAATATCCTTTCCAACTTGGTCCTTAGTTAAAGAGTATCCCTTTCTATACGCTACATCTCTTTCTATATGCTTCATGCCTTACATTGTTCATACTTGTTGTCAATATCAAATGTGTTATGCTGCCAAGTGAGCTAAGAAATTCAGCATCTGTTACGTATCTTTTCCCTATTTAGGGTAAACAGTATGTGTTTATCAAGAACCCCGTCTCTGTTCATTAACCACCCTGTTTCTCCCTCCCCACCCCATTTGCAATTCTATTCTATAGAATTTCTGCCTGGACTAAATCTTCGCCTGTGCACACGCCATATGGCACAATGACATAAATGAGTTTAGACTAAGTTAATTGGTCATATTAAACCACATGAAACAGATTTTAATTTTAATTATGAGCATTTTTGCACCTATGCAGAACACAGAGGTGTTGCCCAAGCCATGGAGCAGCAGGCTCTTGCACATGCAAGTTATTTGTGCACAGAAGAGAAGAATTCTTCCTTCCGAGTTCCCTTGTCCAGTCCACCCTCTCTCTTCATAAACTGGACATGAACAAGATCAGCAGATTTCACTTTCATGTTTCCCTTATGAAAATACACTTGTCCCACTGAAGTGTGCATAGCTAAGAACACACAGTGGTATTTCAGAGTTCAAAAGAGATGCAAAAGCCTTTCCTAAGCACAGCAACACCAGTCCTGAGAGTCCAGAAATCACACTGCAGTAATTTTACTTGCAGGAATTTTAGAACCAGGCAGAAAGACTGTAAACAAGTGCCATGCTCTGCTTTTCTGCTGTTTTTTTCAAAAACTTAAGTATTGTGGGATGGGGAGTTACACAGAAGCCCCACAAGCATCCCTCGTGTAGTTTAACTGCCTGTTGTGTCTACTCATTCTAATCAACTCCAGTTGAGCATTGATTAGAATGAGATCTGTGGAAAAAGAAATCTGACACTTTAATACAGCTTCCAAATTGCAGCAGTGCTAATAAGGTATTTTAGAAGAGATTATCTTATATCTATTCAAAGCAGAAAGCAAATATTAAGTACATTTAGACAAAGGAAAAAAAACCCTCATAGCAGGAATCAAAATAACATCGAAATAAATAAGAGAAACATGATGCTGCTTTTGAGCAGGGACAAAAATCAGATGCTGGCATGCTCCCTGCTGCTTATGTGTGGTGTTGCTCAACACTATCGCTACCATAATTTATACTTGAAATACATTTTACAAATAAAAATTGGGGTATTAGGGATTTCAATGCTAACTCAAAGTTGAATGATGCCAATCACAAGCAACTTTCCACTGAGGTCACTGGCAACTGGGAATTCTTAGAGAACACAATGCACTAGGCAGGAAAGCATAACTTTCATGATTTGTTAATTTCTGGTCATTTGTACAGTAACATAAGTTTTCACCTTCTGTTTCTAGAATACAAAGTATTCTGTGTGGTGTGGTGGACATACTGGGTGGAAGGGATGCTGTCCAGAGCGACCTGGACAGGCATGAGAGGTGGGCCAGTGCCAAACTCATGAGATTCAGCAAGGCCAAGCACAAGGTCCTGCACCTGGGTCGAGGCAGTTCCAGGCACAAAGACAGGCTGGTTGAGGAACAGATTGAGAGCAGCCTGGAGGAGAAGGACTTAGGGGTGTCAGTCAACGAAAAACTCAACATGAGTCGGCAGTGCTCACTTGTGGCCCANTCCAGAGGAGGGCCACGAAGATGGCTGGAGGGTTGGAGCACCTTTCCCACAAGGACAAGCTGAGAGTTGGGGCTGTTCAGCCTGGAGAAGAGACAACTCTGAGGAGATCTTATAGCAGCCTTCCTGCACCTGCAGGGGGCTACAAGAAAGCTGGGGAGGGACTGTTTACAAGGGCTTGTAGTGGTTAGGACCAGGGGTAATGGTTTCAAGCTGGAAGAGGGTAGGTTTAGACTGGAAGTCAGGAGGAAGCTTTTCACAATGAGGGTGGTGAGACACTGGAACAGGTTGCCCAAGCTGGTTGTGGATGTCCCCTCCCAGAAAGTGTTCAAGGCCAGATTGGATGGGGCCTTGAGCAGCCTGGTCTAGTGGGGGGTGTCCCTGCTCATGGCAGGGGATTTGGAAGGACCCTTCCAACATGAACCATTCTATGAATCTGTCCCCTTTACAGTGCAATTAAGCTATTCAGTCTGGATTTTCCTGTGAGAAGTGGGTCATTACAAAACAGAAAGCAGAACAATGTGGTCTGCTGTCAGCTGGTTCTTCTCTTGGCAAAGAGAGTTAGTGTTCTCCCAGCCAGAGAAACAGAGCATCAGACTGCTGGCAACCCTGCTGCGAGTGGGGGTGGTGGGGGTGTCGCATTTTGAATTTGGTGGGTTTCTCAGCCTGACAGATAGGTGAGTTGCTATGGCAACTGGGGATAAACAGTTTGGGATTTCAAGCTCTCCCTAGCCTTGGCCAATTACACCTCTGCTCACAGGCATATTTGGGTATAAAATGAAACGTTGTTTTGAGTTTCCTGTGTGTGAGGCATCTTTCTTCAGAGGTCAAGCATGGTGTCACTGGAGATGGCAGTGCACTGTCAGCCACTTTCTACCTTTGAGCGTGGTGATTGAGGAGACAGAAGGAGTTTGGATCCTCAGAGATTAGCAGAGGAAAAGTTTGCCTGCATATTCATGGTATGGTGAAATGGAGGAAGAGTTCTGTCTGTAGCTCATGGAAGATGATGCACTGGAAAACTTGGAGCAAGAATCTTATCCTTAATGGCACTGTTGGCTCCGAGAACAGGAAAGCCTGGCTGAATTATGGACACCATATTTTCACAATAGAAAGATATGCTAGGTGTTTCTGCCTTCCAATAGCTGAAGGGAACCTACAGGAAGGCTGGAGAGGGACTCTTTCCAAGGTGATCTAGTGATAGAACAAGGAAAAATGGTTTGAAACTAAAGGACAGTAGGTTCAGACTAGATCTTAGAAAGCTCTTCAGAACAAGGGTGGAGAGATTCTGGGAGAGGTTTCCCAGAGAGGTTGTGGGTGGCCCCCTCCCTGAAGGTGTTCAAGGCCAGGTTGGATGAGACCTTGAGCAACCAAATCTAGTTAAGAGGTGTCCCTGCCCATGGCAAGGAGTTTGGCCTAGACAATATCTAAGGTCCCTTCCAACCTAAGTCATTTTATAGTCCTATGATTCTATGATGTGTCTCCCCTCTGGGGGAGAAGATGATGTGATTAATCTCTATGGTTTTAAGGTTTGGTCAGGGGTTTTTTTTGTGTGGGCATTATTATATTGTGCTAATTAAAAGTATTTTGTTAGTTTTCCCCAAATCAAGCCAGCTTTTGGTTTTGCCTGCAATGTGGGTTTTGAACCCTCCTTGCTTTGCTTCAACTCATTAGCACATTAACTTATTAATTAATCTCAGTCCTGGAACTGACCCAGTCATAGGGATAAAATCCAAACTAAGGAAATAAACTTAGCTGGCTACATCAAGTCACTACCAAAGAAACACTTTGGAGTAAAGTGCTACCTGAACAGCCAAGCTTGGGACTGCAAGGCAAGACAGCGTCTCCTTACCTGATGTGGGGAGAAGCTCTCCAAGTGCTCTGGGCAAACACAGCATCACATCAAAGACACAAGCGGCTATTCTTCCTCCTAATGGGAGTAACCTAGAGGACCTCAAATACTGCCTAACAGCTTGGATCAAAGAGGACAGAAAAATTACTTGCTGTACTCCACCTGAATAGGAGTTTGCACTACAACAAAGATAAGAGGATGTTTTTCCTCGTTATATGAGGTTTTTAAACAAAATAATTACCAGTAACATAACAGAAAACCTCACTGCGTGTTTTTAAAGCATGTGTTGAAATCCAGCTATTCCACTGATAGTTAATTTGAAAGGCCATACACAAATGTTCAAAAGTGTGGGGCTTTTTTTATTTAAGAACTTCATTTTTGTAATATTTTCTACACTCTTAAAAGCATAACTATCAAAGCAAATAAAAGTTTAATAAGTACAAAAAAAAACATTTAAAATGAAAAACCATGATTAACTTATTAAGACCCATTAAGTGTATAATTACAAGCATTCTATTACATTAATATACCAATTTCTTTAAAGCCAGAAATAATACCTGCTGAAACTTTAATTATTTAAATGAGAAGAGAAAGAGGCATGTTATCTTCTCTGACAAAGATTAAAATCAATTTAATTGCTTCTCTGCTGCATTGACATGATTCTTGCTGTGAGTCAAGCAACCAAAAAGGGAAATTAATACTGCAGCTGTTAATCAAGTGATATTTGTGTGCTCCATCTTATTATAGCAGGAGAAAGAATAACTGCTACTTTGGAGAGTTTGTCCACACTATATTTCATAGATTTTTAATTATTTTTTTTCCTCCAAAGAGCATCTTTTCTTAATTTGAGTTGCAGGCATCTCCAGGTGACATACAGCCTGAGAAAATTGTACGTTACATTGTTTGATCCCCTCGTAAAAAATCGTTCTGCCAAGAGTAGGGTTTGTTTCAAATTAAATTCACCCTCAGGTATCTGACTCGCTAGTATGAAATTACAAAATCACACAAAAAATGGATAAAAATACAGCTGGAGGGGGGGTTGCCTATGAATCATAATATGTTTTCAAGGAAGAAAGCAGGTTAAAAAAAAAATGAACTATTTCAGTAAAATTAGAACATGCATTTGAAAGTGTGCAGCAGCTGAGTACACAGCACAACCCATGGCTTCTATGTGCTAATTTTACAACATCTATCTTCGTAGAGCCTTTCTTAAACCTCTTCACCAAGAGAATATTCGTCAACACCTACAGTCAACAAATTAATATATCCGATTGCAAGAAAAATGGTATTGTGAAATATTTACAAGTTCTAAAATACAAACTCATGTGGTAACTCATCATCTCTTATCAAGCCTTGTTAACTTTACAGATGATGAGAAGCACCATAATAACTGAGGTTGTCAAAACCAATAGATCTCAGAAGCTCAGCACTAGCACAGTGCGATTCCATCTACAGTCAATTTCTGAGAAGTTTTAACTCCTTGACTCCTCTTTATGGAGCAGGAATCAATTCCACTACTGTTATTTATTGTCTGCAGCACCAGGTGGCCTAGGCACTACTCTAGATATTTCAGAGGGCACAGGCAGGAGTTTTGGGAGGAAACTTGTGTTTATAAGGTGGCAAGTATCTTGCTCAAAGCAAGACCTAGAGAACTGCCTGGATCTTATGAGAAACTCTTGGATGTAGAAAGAATCACAGAATCCCATGGCTGGAGAGGACCCCCAGGATCATCAAGTCTAGCCCTCAGAGTAAAGCAAAGGTTAAATTCTTGGAGAAGGGATTTTCTTCGGGCAATACACGTGTATTTGCTGACAGGGCTAGAATCGTTGGTAACATTATTTGTGCACTTAATGCACTAGCAAGCATTAAATAGTTATAGAGTTAAATAAGTATTTTTAAAGCACTAGGTAAAAAAGAAACAGCTTAAATCATTTCTATGGAAAAGTGATTTGACTCCTTGCATTCACCACCAGTTCTTTAAAATAAACTCAAACCAATTTTATGGTTGAAAGTTATCTCTTTACAGCCCCTTCTGCAGCTAACTGTCTTACTACCCAGACAACCAGCACATCTCCAGTTTATATCTGAAAATATCTGTGATAAATCCCAAAGGCTGGTTTTTAAGAAAGAAAAGCTTCAGGTTTTGATATCAAACTGCAGTAACCAGCCCAGGCTTATCTTGTGACAGAATCCAAGCCCTCAGATGTTCTTTGAACTAGAAGCCAGGGACCCCTTTTTTGAAAAGGGGTTTGGCTCCATTCCAAGGTCCTGTACATACATCTCTGAAAGCAGACCTAGTCCTGAGCCAACCTTTTCGTTTACTGGAGACAAAAACAAACCACTGTCTGCAAGACAACCTGGCTAACCAGCCATCGTTACTCCCTCACTTTTATTTCTCCATAAGCCAGGACTCAACCAACACTCTAGGATAACTTTGGGAAAAACACCCTCGTGAAACCCACAGCCAGAGAACATCATCCAATAAATAGAACGAGTTTGCTTCACCCTGTGTCTTGCAGGGTGAACAGCAGAGAGGAAGAAAAACTTTAGACAACCATTAAGCCTGCGTGTGAACCGAGAATCATTTCATGGCATGTTTACTTACTTCCTTATAAATACTTAGATCAAGCACATGGGTAAATGAATTTGAAAGCCTTGTGGAGTCTTTGCAAGTCACACAGCTCCCCGGGGAGCTGAGAAGTGGCACAGCAAGGTACAAGGCACCCACACAATGGGCAAACACTCTGATGGCTACAGTAGATGCTACAACCCAGACAAGGCTGGCATGCAGCAAAGTAGGGCCTCAGAAGAGGTCAAGAAATGTGAGTCACTCTTCAGTGGGACAATGAAGCCAAGGAATACAAACACAGCCTCTGCCCAACAAAGATGATTTTCCTGGCCTGTTTTGTAACCAGATGAGCAGGGCACGGCATGCATTAGGCAAGACTCAAAGAGAGACGTTAGTGCCACTGAAGACAGAACATGAGCAAGAGTCACCATAACTGTGGAGAGGAAAATAAATCTGTCATGGAGATGAGACAGGAATAACAGTGAGCTTTCACTGCACCTGGCAACCACGGGTGGTTTCTGCACGTGTGCACACACATGCCTGTGGGCTCAGAAGGAAGCCTTGACTGAATGCAACACTACCAAGGGCTCAAAACAAGACACAGCGCTAGAGTGAAGAGTTTTACTCGACTGACACAGCAAACAAATATCTCCAATAACAATCACGTCCTCCGGGGTGTGCAGCATCAAAAAACAAAAACTCAAAGAGGGATAGAGAAGGAGACTGATAGAATGAATCCGATTTTATTTTCCACAACATGACACAGCAAGCTTCACTTGCTTCAGCATGTGTCAGGGGGTCTGTCACCAAGAAGCAGTCCTTCCATCTTCTAGGCAAACGTGGGATTGGATTGACTTTAGTGATTGCTTCTCACAAGAGTACTAAATTTAATCCTACGTATCTCTAGGGAAAAACAGAAGCGCTCCATCTTGTTCAACAAAAATAGCATTATGTTCCCTCTGTTCTTTCTTTCATATCTTGTCCATCCCACCTGTAGCTGCAGGACACTGTAGGGCTCTTAGCACACACTGTGAATGACACGTGGATGCTGCCAAACATGTTTAACCTTCAGTCAGGCTACCATTTATATTGATGAGTATCAGTGAGGGTTTTGTGGCAAACCACCTGCTACAACGACCAACTGACCAGGAATACAGGAACTAACCAAAAAAAGGCAAAAAACTAAGAAAACAGCTAAGAGTCTCAAAATAATTTTAACAATTCAGTAATATTCTTTGTCAAGAAACATTAAAGCAAAGTGCTTAGAACTGCACAGAACTCCCTAGACAATCTAATGTTACCTTTTAGAAGAGCTGCATTGCCAGAAGCTGTGTCCCACCCTCCACAGGGTGCCAGGGCTCAGCTCTGCAAAAGCAGAGGAAAGAGGCAAAAGTGAGCAATCCTAACAGAACAGGCAAAGCTGTGGAAGGAAGCAAGCAGAATAAAAGCCTTCTGGCTCTACGGGACCCATTTGACTGGCACTGGAGAACAGTACCCAAGCATCTCACACACATTTTCAGCTGGCTGTGCTAAATGGGTTGGAAGCCACAATCCAGTTTGCAGCCCCGCCTTACCAAAACGCTGGCTACATGGACACTAGAGAGCAAGGTAGTAGTAACCAAGCTTCTCTTCACCAACTATTTACACCAACTCACAGCTGAGACAGGGTTGAGTGATGCTGTAGCCCAGCTAAGAGTACCCATAAGCCCTAGATTCCTTGAAAATGCTAGGTGTATTTCTTCACACTGCTTAGGTCCAAAAGAGACCCAAATACACTTAAAGGCTCTCAAGAAAGATGAAGAACGTATTTCTGGAGTTTCAAAGGATGGCTGGACTCCTCTTTTATGGGAGCCTGCCATGCAAAACCAGTTTGTACTAACAATTTCAAATAAAGTTGATTCAGGGTATTCTTCTGACATAAAAATGTTTCCAGTGCGCATTTTGATGCGTTAGTGTGGAAATTCTTCAAAAAGCCAACTTTCTTTTCTAATAATTCAGTGTCACATATGGCAGATGAAGTTAGCTTGCTATTAACTATAGACCTTAAACCCTTCTACTCCTCTTCACAATGACACTGACTCCAATTGGATTTTTATATTTATTTCTTCTCTTTGCAGAGATGGCAAGAAATGTTCTCTAACCACTGAACCCTTGTAACACCTGCAGTATTCCATTTCCAAGATCCCACTCCTCCTAGAATTTGTGATGTTTTCAGTAGGGACAGAGAGGTGTAATAAAGGGCAGAAACCCTGTTTGGATTTCTCATGAACATCATGAACAGGAATACAGGTCAGAAACCCAGGCAAACAATACCTATATTTCTTGAGACAGGCAGATTTTGTGAAGATTTCTTCATGTTTTTCTGTACTGTGCATTAGTTCTGACATAGAAAACGTTACTGGAGAAGATGTCAGTTTTCTGGTATGGAGAGAGAGCCTGATCTGTGATGGCAAGTGTGTGAGAGAACTCCTCTTGCTGTTCTGACATGCCAAGAATGGAGTAGTGTTTCTCTGTAATTCTGCACACAACACCAAGGATCCATGTGACACAGTCACTTTTTCTGGACACTACCAGCATGAATAAAAATAGAGATAAGGCATAATTTATAACCTTGACAGTCTTCTTTTCAGCCAACAACATTTCATAAAATCAGAAATACCGTGTGTAAAATAGGTTTCTGGTCCCATGCAGCCTGCCAGGAAGCAAACGGACCTCAGAAGCTTATCAGGTTTCTAGCATCTGAAGTGTTCTTCAGTCATGCATTCTCTCTCCATTGCTTTTTTCAACACTGATAATTTGCAGCTAGGCTAACACAAACAGTAAGGAGGGAGTGCAAGGTGTCCCCACATCTTTCAACATCAGTATTTTTTATATTCCCATACTGCAGAATATAACTAACAGCTTAGCATACATCAATCTGGATGAACAGCCACCATCAAGGACGTAGGAAAAACAGAGGGCAAGATACAAAGATTAGCAATGTAAGAGATTTGGGAAGAGCTGGGAAGACCCGCAGTTCAGATACCTAACGGGATTCTGCACTAGTTGTTTTACATGGGTGCTTGCGATGATTAATTCATGCTTTACTGCTGTATCACCAACATCTGGAGCAAGCAAGGCAACCTCCCTGACTCAATTTTACCTTCTGCAAATTACAGATTAGAGTTACCTACAAATTATGGGCTAGGGATTAGGTACTATTTCAAAGTACAGGGGGGGGGAGGGGGGGATGTTTTGTTTGATGCCTGTGGCTGTGTAATTCAATACTGTATGAAAAGGTTTGTAAGACGTAAGTTAAAAAAAAGAAGATGCAAAAGCCTCTAAAGATAGACAGCAATTGTGAGAAAAGCATACAGCAAGCTCAGAGCCCTACAAATTCTGTAGATTTATGAAAAGAACAACTATAACTAATATTATTCTACCTGCTGACAACTGTTAGATATGGCTCCACAAAGAGGTTCCTCCTGGGAGGCTAAGTATGGATTTATAGCTTATTTACTACTCCACAGTATCTACCGACACATATACTTTTACTGTCCAGTAAATGGAAGGCAGCTTACATCACATTGACCGTCCAGTTCATGTAAATTCAGCTATATTCGAATCTCAGAACATCATCATTAAAAACCACAAGCATCTGCAGTGATAACAGCAGGTCCTGTATGACATTAGCAAACAAAACCTGAAATGAAATTCAATACAACATAATGTAAGCCAAAGCAAGATGATGTGAAAATGGCCTTAACTGCAGGTCTATGTGTTGAAAAGGCATTTAAATCTTATTATGTGCGATTGTATTGTACTATTTGGGCAGATTTCTGGATAGCTATAAAGAAACATTATGCCTAGTACTGCTAATTCCCCACACGTAGCAGATGGTTTCACCGTGGTGAAAATGTGTTTCAAAGTCAGACCCTATGTAGGGAAGGTAATGATGGAAACCATGGCATCCCATTTCAAATATACAGAGCTCAGAGGTTATTAAAAAAAAGTCACATGCAATACAAGCAGAGAATATAGCACTAATTTACTGGAACTTTTGCAACAAGTACAGGAGCCAGAAGCGAGATGCTGATTCTTTCTTTACCTTTGTCATGTAGGAGAGCAGCCTCACAAAGCAAAGCTGACGTGTGGATCCAAATAACTACAAGTTATTTTATGTGCCTGGGGTATCGGAGAAGTGGAACTGCCAGCTCCAGTGCCAAAGGAAAGCTCAGCAAGCACAAAAAGCAGCAATGCCACCTCCATAATGCAATGAAGGAAACAGATATCTTTCTGAGTATCTCAGGCAACCCAGCCCCATCTCCAACCCAACCCCTATCCCACTACAGAAACACTTTGTCTTGGAGGAGATGGGGCAATTCTAAATTTCTCCATAGGCAAAGAATTACCCAGGTTTTTTTAAAAACATGGTAAATAGAGGCACTCAAAGTTAGACCATCTCTGTCACTAATTCCCTGCAAACATGAGCTTGTTTAACCTAATGCCATCATGCACTTTTGGCTCATGAGCATCCTTGTGAGTGTCCTACCCTGCCCTGAATGCCATCCCTCCTTGGCAGCCCAGCATTCTATACTTGCTTTTCAAAGTTCAAAAGGAATTAAATGAGCACAGGGTTTGGGGTGGAGAAGAGGCTTTTCCCCAGGTATCTTCAAAGAGACTGGCAAATGACAGCATTGTTTATTCTACCCTGACCACTGGCCTGGAGGAAGTCTTCACATACAGAATGATCTCTGTACTGCCCAGGCAGGGAGCAGGTCTGTATAGAGGCTGGCTCTAGCTTCCAACACATGATTGAGCTGAAGGAGAGGCCAGGACCTTGCAGTGCAGTCAGAGACAGGTTGCAATAGCCCAGTGCTGTCTATGCCTGTGTCAGCTATCTCATAAAATCAGCAACAGTTCTAACAGAGGTTTATTACCTGCTGAAGCTTAATAAATTTTTGCTGTGATTAGACCCACACAGGATCACTTAGACACTTAAGACTTCTGCATTCCCTGTTGGGATGTAACTGAGCCAAAGAGATGAGATTCCTCAGGATTGACCCAGTTCTGCCAAATGGGATACATCCATATCAAGACCTTCCATTTCCCACAGCCAAGGATACCATTCTCTTTCACCCTATACCAGAAACTACACTGAAGTCATATCAAAGCATTCCTGAAAAAAAAGGGTTTGCATAGAAAACACCGCATTCCCCTAGAAATTTCTGTTTTGATAAATCACCTCTTCCTGACATTTGGGTTATTTTGAAAAATTTCTGTGAATATAACACTAAGGCTGCTATACCAAAATTACTATTTACAGAAAGCTACATAATACAGTTTTTTGAAAAGTGTTAATTACAGTTAAACACATAAAACATATGTCTACTAATAATGTATATTAAAAATAGGAGTTAAATATCACAGTTTGTTTTCTACCACTACAGCTATGTAACAGCTAATGCAAAATGTGATGCAAGAGGGCACCATCTTGAGACAGCGCACTGGTATTTACACTGGTCACTTTACTGGTTGTTCTATGAACATCGTGTACTGAAGACAGAACATCACTGCTTTTCATGGACCTTTGAAAGGCAAAATGCAAGGAGCAACTCTGCCTCCTTTATGAAAGACGGCAAATCCTGAATCAAAGGCATTTCTTGTTAGAGCTGCCTTGGCTCCACAGTAAGTAAGCCTGAAAAGTCTTGATAGCAACTTACAGCAGGATTTAATTATACTTGGAAGAGTTACTTAGTGTGTACAGACTCTACTGATGGTAATCCACTAGAAGTTAGTGAAACTGCCTTCCAGATTTAAGAAGGGAAAATAAATACAGAATACCAATAGAGCAGTCAGTATCAGCTTTAAGTGAAGGATGTGTCATTCTCAGAAATGGGATAAACCACCGTTTTCCTTGCTATGCAGTAGCCAAACTCCTCATGAAAGATGGACAGAAGACAATGAATTGTCTGATCCCAAAAATAGACTGGTCCCACGGCACTATTAGCTCTGCCACAACCAGAAAACCAGTATGTCTGGAGCCACAGCTCATGCAAGCCAATGCCTTGGTACTTCATTAGAGACCACCCAGCCAAGCTGAGTGTAGCCTAGGTAAGATATGTTTTCTTTACACTGGTGATCAAATGTATTGGATCCATTTAGGAGACCATGACAGGACAAAGATCGGAATTTTTAGCTACAGCAGCACAAGTAATTATCACAAAAACATAAGTAAAAATCCATGAAGGACAACAATCACTCCCCACCTAAAAAAAAAAATCAACCACAACCATACAATCCAGAGACACGGTTGATCACTTTGTCTAGTTACCTAGCTTCCAGCACAACAAAAATGACAACAAAAAATAATACCCACAACATAAAAATTATTCAACTTTGAATGAATAACAACAGAATAAAGAGCCTAAAGCCACAGACATCCTAGTTACATTTGAACAAGTCTGAGCATCTCACTGGTATCCCCAAAGAGAAAAGTTTTTACTAAAAAATCTGGTGGGGAAAGGACAAATTCAGCAGCAATCAATAAGCCTTCCAAAGCCAACACCATTTTTTGGCATGTGTCAAGAAGTTCCTAAATCATTTGTATGTTACACTACGGTTCTGTCCTTTCCCTGCCCAGAGGCTAAGCCCTCATTACCCCAAGAGGAATTAAAACAAAAGTGTTCTGAACATAGGACAGCCTGTTCAGGCAGTTCGTTAGGCTTTACCGATAAGTTAATATGTTTAGAACAGATGTGCATACAAAAGCCTCAAATGCAGTAAAATGAATTCGACATTCCTGACTAGCGGATACTGGATCTCTTTGCTAACACTGCAGATGAAAGTTGAAAATAGCAATGGGAAAGTATTTGTTTCTGCACAAAAAATTAAAAGTTAATATTGCAGAGGAAAAACCTCATTGAAGTTTTCTCACATTTTGCCCTTGCTGAATAGTCTTGGCTTCAGCAGCTGCTACATGAAATGTAACTGTCACTACAGTGAATAAATAAGTAAGTAGTGCTATAATGCAGCTGCCCCAAATAACAGCATTAGTATAAAGCCTTTACTGGTAACCATAGACCAAAACAGAAATGCATTCTGACTTCATAAATATGTGCTTTCATGTCATTGAACATCTTGATCCATAGACATATATACCGGAGCTTATAATTGATTTTTCCTCGTCCTTCAGAAAGGATTGGAAAGAGCAGGCACCTTGCAGACTGCTGATTTTGACTTCCCCTCCATAAGGCACTTCTAATGAAAAACTTAAAACATTCAGGCCCTCACTGCCTCTGGCACACTTCTCCTGTATTAAAGAGTTCCTCTCTCTCTTTCTCTGTCCAGCCCTACCACAAAACCATCTTTTTCCCTTTCACGTGTTGTAACACAAGCCTCACCCACTGCAGAGAAAGCACGGGTGCTGGAACAATGCCCGTGGGAAAAGGGTCAACAGAAGGTTCCGTGCTGGTCTGCAGATTTCATCATACCATTCATTTCAAGGGGAAAAAACATCCTGTTCATTTAACTAGGAAACTTCAAGAGCAACAGACCTACACAGATGGACAGCAGATATTTGGCAGTATGAAAAGACACCAGTTGCTAACAAACCAGTTTTATTACAGTTTGCACTCAAAATTTAATTCCTTTTTTCATTCTTCAGTAGAATGTCAGTTAAACGTAATCTTACTCCAATACAATTACAACTCCCCGTGCCAAGTGATTTCCTTGGTAGACAAGCTCTTTTCATAGAAATAAAAGATGATTCTTTTATAAGGTCACCCTCAGTGAGGTTGCCCAGATAGAGATGAAAATATTTACAACTATTTGCTCTGCCTTTTGGAGGAAAAATCATATTTAAAAGAGGGAAAAAAAACAAAAAAATCAGACAAGTAAGAGCCAGGTAGGAAGTCTTGCTATCTACCCATTCAGCACTTCTCAAAAGCAAACCAATTTAGTCATCTGCAAGCTTGGCCATAAGCTCCCTGCAGGAATTACAGCTCATGCATACACAAGCCCCAAGCACTTTTTTTTTTTGTTCAAAGTTTAATCGTATGGCAAAACAATAACACTAGCTTTATTGTATGTGCTAGCTCAAGTTATAGCATTGCATTTTGAAAAGGTGAAAGAACTGGGTAGGACTGGCAAGTTGACAGAAATAATTTAAAATGCTCGGTTCTGCTGTTATTCAAGATATTCACACAAAGAGGAAAAAACCCTAAGGCAGTTATGGAGGAAGGTGAAGTAGTGTACAGAAGTTTAAAGTGTCAAAGATAGCAGAAGGACTATAGCATCCAGCACTACATTTAAATTAACCCATTAGGATTTCCAGCTTTCCCCCATGAAACAGGTGTGGACCAAGAAGTCTGGAATTAAGTACCACCTGCGTTTTCTTAAAAGAACCGTTTCATTTTATTGGTGGGTTTTGATTTATATGTTTGACATTGCTTGTTTCTGTCCCTCCCTCTCACACTGTAACTTCAGTTTTACATCATGTTTTAAAGTTCTTGATTTGCTTGTAACCTCATACTACTTCTGATTCAGTGACTGGCACAATCAGCTACCTTGAAAGCTTTAAAACATACAGAAACAGTTCTTTTGTCTCAGAACGTTGCTGTTTATGCTGCAAATCTGTTTGAATTCCACCTATCTCTGGCAAACCTTGTGGGGTTTTTTAAAGAAAAAGATGTTAGACATTAAGCATAGAGCAAGCAGCTGAGTCTGCCCATATGTGATCTGGGTTCAAGTCAGTAAATGGCTTATACACCACAGCTATTAACTAATGCTCAAAACCACCCAAGACCTCTCAGAGGATGGTCCATCACCACACAGTGCAGGTCAGGTAGCTCTTTTAAAGTATAAACCCTAATAAACACTGCTTCCCCAAAAACCTGTCCAAAGGTGACATCAGGAAAGAGATTGGAAGGCAATAAAGTCTGGGTATCGCTGCTGAATGTCATTTTCCTCCTCAGCTGGCAGATAATCAAGAGGGAAACTTTTTGTTGCATGTCTCTACAGGACTTTGCAGTGCCATAGGACAAGTTAACAGGGCTAGCAGAGCTTTCCTATCACATATGCTTAATTCCTCCTCCCCACTCCCTGCATAATTAAACATTTGCTTATATGATTGTAGGGGCTGTGTGATTACAACAAAAAAGCCCTGAATCCTTAATTTTTTACTTAGAATTTTAAGGAGAAAATCAATAATCCTAATTGCCATTGAGAAAACCCACAGATCAGATTCTGAATTGGTATGGGGCCATGATTTATCTCCAAGACGTTTCATTCAGAGGGACCAGCGTGCACCAGAAAAGCAGCCCACAGCACTCTAAATGAGTACAATAATTAGCCAGGGACAGATCTGCATCCGTGGTAGCACACAGGGTTGGGTGGCAACTAAAGCCTTTCACTAGAAGTTGGAAGACAAAAAGCAGCATTTATTTGCCTGCTGTATCTTTGTTAGCTACACAAGTGAAAGTAATTTCCTCCTCCACTTTTAACATCCGTATTACAGTAATTTTACACATCCACCAGTCACCAAAACCTGTGCAAATTAGCACGTTTACATCAACTTCTGACCGTTCGTGACATTACATATTTTAGATAATTCTGAAGTCCTGTGCTATAAGGACCGTATTGACACTCCATCGGTAAGCCCCAACCTCATGGAAATGCCATCTTGCACTATGGAACTCTTGCATTATGGTACTGCTGCAAACAGCAGCCACCTTTTACCACAGCTTTGGACTGACAGGTATTTATGAAGCTGTGGCAGTGACCACTGAGGAAGACCAACCTAGAAAACAGACCTCCTAGGCTGACCAGCAGAGCATACAGGCATCAGAGTCCAGACCCATGTACTCTGCATGCTGTAAGCATGTTATTATTGCTGTAAGCAAATATATATAACTAATTATTTTAATTCAGCAGTTACCACCTGCCTGGAACATTGAATGTGGCCAGAGGAAGAAACAGCTCAGCATGCAGAGGGTTCCCCAGCCCTGGTGCTGAGCCCTAGTATTGTTCTCAGACCCTCAGATTAACCCTTGGAGGTTCTGAAGGTAAAACAAGGCCTCCAATTCAAAAGTTATCTGCTAGATTTTAGAGTTCCCATTTTAAGTGATTAAAATGCTGGATTTCCACCTTAGTGAAATGACTCTGCAAACTCTTTTGATTAAAAGAAACATGTTCCAAAGAAAATAAAAATGTAGAGATGGTTGAATTACATTCAAACTTCTTTTAAAGTGAACAAAAAAAAAGTCCATCTCAAACGAGACACCAGGCTGAAGACTTCAGATTTAACAGTTACAAGTCAAGCAATACAAGAAACAAGAGTCACAACCTAAGTTATAACTTTGCCCTTTACACCTGTGCAATTCACGTATTTTATAGCATTTTTGCACTCACAACAGGAGGCAACCATGCCGGAGAGAGATCCTCAGCTGTGACTCTGATCAACAACTGTATGAAACACCTCCCCATCTTACTATCGTTATCTAGCAGAGGAGAGCCATCACCTACCAGCCCATCATCACAAAGTAGCACTTGGCAAAGTGACCTAGATGAGTAATGCTGCATTTCCACATTTTCCTTCCTCTCAGCCATTTTATCCCACCTGAGTCTCTGCTGCACTGGTTGAAAAGCAACAATACCTGCCATTAGTATTGAATTGAAATGTTTAACCCATCACGTATACAATTTGGCTTCCCTAAAATAGGTCTCCTATGAGAAAGAAGCAAGCAAAGCAAATGACTAGCACAATACCCTGCATGGTGAGAGACGCAGTGATGCACACAAGGCTGAAGGAGGGAAATTAAATGCTCCAAATACCAGGGGAGAGCCAAAACCTTGCATCCATTTTTAAGCAAACAGCCCGACATACCAGAACAGCTGACCTTGCACAACCTTACGGTTGTGAGGAGGCAGCATTATACACTCAGGCCACACGCCTAGATGTCCAGTTCCATGCTAATACTTTTGAAAGATCTGCTTATTTTTACTCTTTTTTTGGCTTTCACCACTGTCCTTGCTACCAGATTTCAAGAACTTCCAGGTACATGTATTAGCAGTAGTGGCAGCTTTCCTAGAGAAAAACAAATCTCATCTTTGGGTTGTGCTTGGCAACATCCAACTTCTACAAGCGTACATCTACACTGCCTGTCATAAAGATGGAAAACCACCTTGGGCCCAAAGTCTCCATTCCCCCAGAGAGAATTACAGATATGAAAAGGAAATCAAAAGGCTTTGCAATTCCTCTGTGGCATTCTGAGCCTATAAAACTAAACCCATTTTATTTCATCATGTTCAAATCCCCATAGTTCCAGTGAAATTTAATTATACCTTCACTTTGCATAATTAAACAGTCATCGCATGGCTTTCTAAAGCATATAAAATGACTGATGATTGTAGTGCTAAAGTACTAAGTGGTTTAGGAGGCTGCAGGTATGTCTAGACAGCAGCTAACCTGCATAAAAGACTCACTATTTCGTTTGCCCAGCAAGATTAGAGTAGTCCTCCACACGTGCCATGCTTTTGCAGCTCAACTATTTCTGGTATTTTATCTACCCCATTTACAGCCAGCTCAAACAATTGCATCATGTAGACCAGATATATCCATAGTCCTGCTGATTATCAGATGGGACTTAATATCTCTTAGCCACAAAGGAGCTTTCAAAAGGTTTATAGTTTGGTGGAGCTGTAGCTACAGTACCATCAACTAGTCCATTAACTGAGAGACAACATTTTTCCTCCCTCTGCACAGTGTCCTTATTACATGAAGCTTTCTGCCTCATTTTGTGAATGTCCCAAAGGACTTCTTAGATCAAATTCACCATGTTTCTGTAGGTTTATTTTTCCCTGGTTTTCTATGTCATGTTCATTCTTGTAGTATCCAAGTCAGCTGTCCTTAATTCATTCCTCTTCGAGGAGAAATGTTAATGAGCTGTGATACCTCTGACAGCAGAGCACACAAGCTTTTTTCTAACTTTTTCTCCCCTGGTCTTTTTTAAGCGGCTAGAATAGGATTCAAACTAATAATTTGAAGTAGTGTCTCATTTTTTTTTTCTCTCATTCCGTTGTCTTTCAAAAGAGATTGCTTTTTCTGATAGAATGGTTTCCAAGGGTAAAGGATGCAACTTACAGAATTTCCTTCCTTATACAGCAGCATAGGTGACAGTAGCTTTTAAGTCACCATGTTTGAGCATAAAACATGATTAGCAGTATCCCCTTCTGAGATTGTATGTTCTGTTTCACATACTAGGTGAAGATTAATGCTTTTTGCCACTCTCAGAAATTCTACAGAAAACCTTCACTAGACCACTATCACTTTATATATAAAATAACTCAGATAAAGCAGCTGAGGGCAACATACGTTGATTTGATTACAGCAAGCACATTGCTTTTCTTTTTAATCAGTCTTGTTTAAACAATCAATAGGTCATAACTTCAGTTTGCCTTTCTGTGCACAGTACAGAACCTATAAATGTACTCTGTAAGAAATTTCAAGCCACATTATCTAGGGTTCCCGTCTGAAAAAGTACATCACACTGCACTTCAAATAGTAAAACAGATGCTTTACAGGTTGGTATTCAAGTACAGTCATAATGCAGAATGGTAAAGGGGGAAAAAAACAACACGGATGGAATAATATAGCCACACCAGAATGTGAAAGTATAAACAATGTAAGAATATGGCATCTATGGGAAACTGCTAGGATGATCAGGCAAAAACTTAAGTAAAAGCAGCATTACCTGGTTTAGTTTCCAGTCATAAGATGGATTGCCTTCTCATATTTTTTAGAAAGGTTAGAATAGTCCTTTTTCTTGACAGACTATTACCACACTCCCTAGATGAAACATTTTTGCTCAGTCTCTAAAAATGCACCTTAGCCTGGCTCAGTTGCTGGTGACTGTGCAGAGCACACAGACTTGATAACAGCAATTCTGTGATTTAGCATTTCCAGAGATCCACACATAGCTGATGGATACGCATAGAGAAAGGCCACTGTAAAGTTTATAGCCTACACATGGCTAGAATAGCAATACTGGAGGGAGCTTGATTGAGGAAAAACAACCTTGAAAGTCCACCAGATTGCCTAAACTAAAAATGAAGTAGGTGAGGCTACTCAGTGGGAGTTTTGAATTGGGAGGAATGGAAAGCAGCAGCAACACGTTAGAAAAATTTAAAGTCAGACCATCAAGTTTTACCAGCAACAGAGATTTCTGCTACTCTGACCCTGAGCCTATCCAGAAGTAGGGGATACTATAAGCCAACACAGATAAGAGTGGACATTGCTAGAAAACTGTTGTCCAACAGGGAACTGACATACACAAACAAAACGCAGAACTAAGAATAATAAACAACCTACTTCTTAGAAGATCAGCCAAAGAAACTGCAGCATTAAGCATATGTTGTAGTCTTTGCAGACTTATTAAGATGAAGGATCCCTAAACTGATCTTCTGACTGCTAGAGCCATTAGAACAATCAGCTGGGACTGGCACCCCTGCAACAGCTGCAGCAGTTTCACAGGATTGCCACCTCCACCTACCTCCTTCCACCCCTATAGAGAGGCTTCTGGCTCCACAAGGTGAACAGAAGGAAATTCATATGCCAACACTTAGCTGCCACTTCTCAAGCTCTGCCTTGGAAATCAATTTAAGCTGCACTCAGTGGACTGGCTAAGATGTGAGTCTGTCTTTTACCTGCTCTAGCACTTTAACTCTTGGAAACAAAGTTGTAGCATTCCCTGCAAGTGCCATCACTACAAAGCCAGCAATGAACACAGAAGGTTTAAAAAGCAATCCTCCCTTGCAAATGAACTTTGATTTGCAATAAAGTGTTTTTTTCCTTGGATTCCAGGTTGTCTGTCATGACTGGTTTATGGACAAGGTATTTCTATGTGATATTATTACTACTATTATCTTGTAAGTGTTAAGTATTGTTAAGTGTTTCTGCTTCCAACTGTGGCAAAATTAACATGAAAGAAAAACAAATAAAGAATGTCATTTTGGTTTCTTTTCTAGTAGGTTCCTCTGGAAAACTGAAAGAACAACTAATGAGGCATCTGTTTTGAAATAGCAACACAGATCTCACCAGCTTTTCACCAACAATGCTGCTAACAGAGTGACCAAAGGAAATTAAGAACGGACAGCTCTAGGAAAGCTTTTCAAGATTCACATTCTAGGTAAGTGACATTTTTTTATTTCCTTTCTTGGCACCTTTCCACTACAAAACATCCACGTACCAGAAGGCTGTCATGCAAGAGCAAGAGGTCGTGCAAAGAAATTAAAGTAATACAACTGGCTGATACAGGTCAATCTGGTGATACGGACCTTCTGAGTCAGGGCTGCCTTAATTTGGCTAACAAGCAGGAGAGCTCCAGAAAAAGCAGAGTAAAAATGTACAAGTAGAAACAGGATGAGGAAGTAAAGAGCACCTCTTTGGTGATGCTAGATGCCTCATGCACCCTTTGAAATATAAAAGGTGGAAACCCTAGAACAAACCCCTTGTCTATTTTTCATCCACCTATAGTACCTATGGGATCTGATTTTCCTTTCCAAACAGATGCAACCTCAGCTGCTTCACTTGTGAGATGTCCCCTAATGGTGTTGATGAATGGCCCCACATTTATCACTGGGGGATGCTGATCAGAAGGGAGTCTGCCTCATGCTCAGCATTTCAGAAAAAGTGCCTGAAACGATGAAACGCCACAGACTCACCTGGGAGTGATGATGCCATTGTGATGTCTCCTAAACAGTTTTCAGACCCTGTCAAAACAAAAAGTGAGCATGCAGTGGGAATGGTGAGCAGTGGCTGAGGGGTGCTAGGTACTGGAGGTAGGTCCCTTTTTGAAGCCTGTGTCTTGAGCTGTGTGGGTCCCCAGCAATTTGCTGGAAGCCTCTAGCCAGGCCGGCCCTCCTGCCCTGTTTTCAGGGCCAACAATCTGGTACAATAAAGAATTCTACACTTTACCCATTAGTATCACTGTTTAATATTAAATATTTAGTGTCAATATTTAGCAAAGTTAAATGAGTGACACAGATAATTATAGCCTTCTTGTCCCAGTGCAAAACCAGGGAAAATAATGAAGCAGATGATACAGGATGCAACTAAAAAAAAGTGATGAAAGGTGGTGTGATGTCAAACAACATGATCTTATGGAAAAAATACCTTTTCAGGCACTCGTTTCCTTTCTTAAGAAAAACACAAGCTTCAGTAAGAAGGGTAACATACATAGCCTTCTGTAAGATATTTAACTTGGTAGTCCTCATAAAGAAAGTCACACAATACAAGATCACAGTAAACAATGTATTAAAAACAGGCAGTGAGCTTTCAGTTTAGCAATTTTAAGTAATTACTTGTAGTTGAAAGATCATCACAAATCAGGTGCACTTGTAGGGAGGACCTCAAAGATTTTCCTCTTGGAAATACACTGCTAGCATTTCTGCTTAGGACATGAAAGAAAATAGAGTTCCCACTGAAGAAGGCTGTAGAAAGGATTGTGGGGGGTGTTTTTGCAGACAGCATCTGCTTCTACATGTGATAATGCTCTATGTTTGCTGTTATTACCAAGGACTGAGATGCAGAAAGTCTCCTGCTTATGCTTTCTCTTGTGAAGACCAAAGTTGTAGAGAGCTACAAGTGAGAGGCTGCTCCTGTAGAGCAGAGCAGACTGGACAGGTGACCCTAAAATGACTAACAAGGTATTGCATCTAATAGACATCATATTTAATATAAAACTGACAGACCACAAGTGTCAAGTCGTCTTCTGGTCCTATCTGCTGCTGAGTCCAGTGTCAGACTTTCCCAGCATCTGCCCACAGCAGCAGTGGTGTCAGTGAAGTAATTGCCATCAAGGGGGTTTGGTTTGGTTTGGTCTTGGGTTTGTATGTATTTCACTTTAATTTTATTATACTCATTAAAGCAGTTTTGGGGTTATTTTCCAATCCATAAGTCTTACTTTCTTACTCTCTTTCCTTGCTGTGGAGGGAGTGGGGTTAGTAGAGAGCATTTGTCATGTGTCTAGTAGCTGGTCAACCCATGACAGTCAGCTTGGCACGGATTTGAAGGAGTAACTTTAGGCAGACAAGCAGAGGTAACTTGCCAGCCCTGAGAGCCATCCATTATGTCCTCCCTGACACAGAAGGAAGCAGGTTAATTTTGGTTCAGACAGCCCTGCAAAATCCTACTCTCTTCTCATACAGAGTGAGCCATTCCTCATGGCTTGTTTTGAAAGTGGGGGTTTGTAATGGTTAAATAACTATTTGTTTTGGTGTTGTCATCAGTCATTGTGGCAAATGGACAGTAACTGAAAAAATTTGATGTGTTCAGAGAGAAAGAAAGTATACCTGGGGAGTGGGCTGCAAACATCTCTCCAAAATAAAGCATCCTATATGGAAAGCCAGTTTTTATTCTTTCCATATCCCAGGCACACTGGCACTTTGTGAATAAACATTTTAACTGCTTTAATTAAGGCAACACAGCCAAGCCATCACATCCAGCTAAGCTAATATGACTTCTGCTGAACAATAACAGTAAAAGTATTATTCCCCAAAACGTGGGGGAAGAAGAGTTTTTTTAAAACTATTTGTTTATTCATGTCCACCATGACGCTCATGTAAGACAAAGTTTGTGGTCTTTTCCATACTGAAACTCACTGCACTAGAAAATGTAAGACTGGAAATATCTGGTCATCAGTCCCTGCTAGAGCTTCACTTCAGAAGACACCAAATAGAAATTTGTATTGGCTTTAAAAGCTTAAGTATGATATCACCATTCTTTCCTCACTCCTCACAGCAAGTGTCAATGGTTTCAGAAAGATCCACTCCTATAACAACAGTTGAAGCTCTAGCAAAATCACCTAATTATGGAGAAGGAAACAACAGTGCTTTAGGTCTTAGTGTTTGCAGGCAGAGGCAGAGAGTGTTTTAACATAAACAGCAATAGAAAAATAATACCCTGCATCTTGTATATGGCAATATTCATCAAGGATCTGAAAATATTTATGAACTTAAAGGACAAAATTGGCAAGACCATGAGCAGAACTGTCCAGCATAGGCAAAAACACCAGTGCAAAAACATCCCTGACAGGCACAGGTAGTGTGTCCTGGAGCCTCCCAACAAAAGTCACTGCTTTCTTTAGTGCTTAACCAGCCTGGAGACCATGTAACCTGCACTGAATTCCCAGCACTGCAAAGCAAAGAGACCAAGAACAAGCTTAGAGTCTATGCATTGAATGAAAGCATAACACATTTGTAAGGGTAATGCAAATAGTTCCCAGAAGGATTAAAACATGCTTTCACAGTGTCTTCTTCACAGCATTAGCAGGGTGCTGGAGCCCAAGTTGTACTTCAGCATAGTAGTCTCTGGACTAAGACCAAGCTAGAGGGGAGACACAACGTTATACACATATGAGGGTTCTGACCAGAGTTTATTTCTGGATTCAGGTAGCCTGTAAAGATGGACAATGAGGAAAGAAAACATAAGCCGCCTTTCACTTCTGGGTTTTATAACTGCATTTTTTTTACACCCATGTAACTTCTTAATTCTATTTTTTATGCTCAAATTAATTGTACTTAATTGCATTTCTTTAGTTACTGACATTATCACAGACACACAAGCTGCTTTCTCCATTCAATGTCAAAATATTTTTGTAACTCACTCCCATTTATTTTGTAGCAACTATTTTGTAACCTTAGCCCTTAAAAATACCAGAAACATTGAAAGAATACATTCCCCAGATATCCTCTGCAAATAAGTCCTGCATCCTCAAAACAAAAATAACCAGAAATATTGTGTCTCTTTATGCTGATCTTAAGATGCAAGAAATATGAGACATGGAAAAAAAGAAATCATAGATTTTGTGGCTTCTAAGGTACATACAGTTGATGGGGAGATTCTCCTGAGCTGAGGCACCAAAACCACTTGGGCAGGCCTGTGCTGGCTCCAGTCATGCTGTGTGCACACAGAATCCTTTCATGCCCTGTGGCTGTAGAGCTGGGGAAGCTGTGTCTGGTGTAAGTTGAGGGAAAGGGGAGAACCGGTGAGGAAGAGAGGGGACAGTCTTGGAGACTGCATTTACTGATCTCCCACGAGTCAATGAAAGCAATCACAAGCAATGAAAGGGCTTGGGAACAGACATCAGAATATCCCTGCCCACAGTTGCTACCCTCTGCCACCCCATGGCACAGGCAAAGGAAGCACAAGGCCACAGCTCTTCTGCCACAGAATTAAAACAGTTGCCCAAGGCAATGGCTTTTTCTGTCCACACTCAAGACAGCTGTCTGGATACACATGCTGCATATGCACACTAAGCTGCAGCAGAGTTGGTCCTGTAAAGTCACTGGCTGCTCAGGCTTAGCTATGATTCTGCGTACACTTCAGCAAATATAGGAGGCAGAGAGCAAGCCCCTACCCCAGAGTCTAGCTCGGCATGCAGTACCCACCTCGGTCTGTGCACTTTACTCCTCTGTTCCATAGAATCATTTGATTGGATTCAAATAGTCATACAGCTAGCCCAGACAAGCTCCACCTGTCTACAGTATCACAGCTATTTGTGTTCAGCTCCCTGGCACTTGAGTTAGCTTAGATACGTTTACATGAACTGCAGTTGCACCTTTGAACTTCAGTGCAGGTATAAGAAATCAGCTGAAGTGACCTGCTTAGCCAATGCACCCTGGTGCTGCTGGCAACATTGCTGGGACATCTGTCCTCTGCAGCACACATATCCCTGGAGAGGTGCCTTTGTCTCTCTTTCTGACCTGAACCTCTCATGTCACACCTCCTGGAGCACAGCAGACAAACCTGGCCAGATGTTTCAATTTTCTTATATTCACAGCTTTGACTGCATTAGACCAGACAGGATTTCTCCACTGGCACTACCCAGGGGTAATGTGAAATGAGTTATGAACATTATCCACTCTGCAGTGTATATATCTGATGCTGAGAAAGCTTTAATAGGGTCAAGCGGAATTTCATGCTTGAAGAATCTCATATGCTTGGACGTGACCCAACTCTGGAAAATGCGTTGATTGTGTGTCTGTACAAAGGCTTTGGACATCTACTTCCTAGTAGAAAGCAACTGCTTGCTGGCTGAGGAAGCCCGGCACTATCTGTCCTCATGAGGAATCCTGCGTGATGAGGAGGATTTGTGTCATCTGGATTATAAGACGTTTGGTGCATTAAATGGCTCCTATTCTTTGTGAAAGAGCGATGCAGGCGGCCCAGTGTAAGCGCTTGGTTCAATTATTGAAATGGATAAGCTGATCTACAAAGGAAATCAAAAAACCACAAAGTTTAACTTTTGAGCGAGTGGTAACTATGGCTCAAGTCTTTGCACAGTCTCATTACTTCAGATGCTTAACAAAGAGCAAAGGACACAACTTCGCTCCCTAAATCAAAAGCTAGAGGTTTGATAAAATCCTCTAAATTGTTCAGTGATAACAGCACCAGTGAAACCTCGCTTCTGCACAGATTTCTTCCCGAAGTGAGAGCCTGCAGGCAGCAGTGGTGTCTAATCTACTTTAACACAGCGCTGCCCTCACCAGTGTATCAGAGGGATTTTCACATGCCCTATGTAAACACTTAAAAGATTTGACGCCTTTGAAATCTCCACCCTCAGTGAGAGCAGATTGACACTGACTGAACCCAACAGGTCCAGGAGTGACAGGGATGAGGGAGAGGGAGAACAGTCAGACAGAAAGAGCAGTCACATAATGTCTCATTTTGTTGAGAAATCAGGCTAACAATCGTTAGCTAATTAAGATGATAATTTTTGCAGTCGAAGCACAATATGTTTGCATTGACTGCTACACACATAATCAATAATAATATTTAGCATTGCTGTGGTACTCTTCGCATGCAGCATGCACTGATTTAAACAGTGACCAAGCAGTACTGAAGATGAAATTCTGATGCCTTCCCAGTTTTTACTTAGTGACAAGGGACACTTGTCTGAAAAAGCTTGGATTGACAAGAGTTAACACACAGCACAAACTTATTACCAAAAAAATGAGTAATTTTCTCAAGATAAAATATGTTTCATTTCTTTCAAGCAAAATAGCTCGCCCAATATGCACTCCACTACATTTGCATGCCAAGGACTTGGTCCAAGCCTGCTCAACCAGCTACACTTACTAACTAACTTTGCTTTGTGTAAATTTTTTGATTTGAAACAGAGGAACTCGGAGAGCAGTGTCCAGCAATCCACTTAATGCTGGCAGAGGCTAGGTACCACGTGCTTCAAAGGAAAGTACAAGAACCCCTTTGTAGACCTGTAGGAAGTATCCTACAAGAGAAAAAGCCTTAATTAGCCAGAAGATGGCTTGTACCCTGAAGCACAGGAGACATTCAAAGGTAATTAAATATAAAGAAAATTAGCATGTAGTTCATGAACCACAAAAGCAAGACGAAACAGTGCCTGGTAGCACTGGTCTCAACTATTCTGGTCACACAAAAATTTGTTATTAATAACACTTTTGTTATTAATGTGACCTTTTCCTCAGCCCCAGTTTAAGTCTGTCTGCAAGAAAAGAAGAAGTAAGGATGAGAATTCAGGAGCAATTTCAAGAGACATCGAGACTCACCAGCAACAGATAACAGTGTGAGGAGAAGGCAGAAATGGCAACAGCTGCTCAGCTCCAACTGGGCACCCAGCAGAGCTGGACATGGGGCACTGCCACTGTGCCTGCTCCTGCCCCCATCCCATGGGAAGCATGCCAAACACAGCACCAGATGGCTCCCACTTTGAAGAAAAAGCTGGAAAGGACTCCAAACAGCAGCTGAAGGTATTAAGGGAAAATAAAAAGAAAATCAACAAATTAAGGCATCACAAAGGAGGTCATCATCTAGGAAACATGCTAGACAGGCTGGATGGGTGCAGGGAAGGGCAAGGAGAGATGCAGAGAAAAGGAGATGAAATATGAATATCCTGCTGTATGCACTCCAGGAACATGATGCTTAGAAATCAGGATAAAGATACTTAGAGCCAAAGACATGCAGAAACCTAACAAGCAAATTATAATGAAGCACCAAAAGGCTGAGAGGCAGGTATTATATCCAACCTCAGGTACCAGGATAAGTTGGGGACTGACCTGTTGGAGAGCAGTGCAGGAGAAAGGGACCTGGGGGGCCTAGAGGACAGCAGGATGACCNGCGCAGAGTGACGAAGATGATGAAGGAAGTAGAACAGCTCCCTTATGAGGAAAGGCTGAGGGAGGTGGGGTCTCCTTAGCTTTGAGAAGAGAAGGCTGAGGGGTGACCTCATTAATGTCTATAAATATGTGGGGGTTGGGTGTCTGGAGGATGGAGCCAGGCTCTTCTCAAGACCATCTAGTAATAGGACAAGGGTATTGGGTGCAAGCTGGAACATAGGAGGTGCCATATAAATATCACCAGGAACTTCTTCCCAAGGAGGGTAATGGAGCATTGGAACAGGCTGCCCAGGGGGGTTGTGGAGTCTGCTTCTCTGGAGACATTCAAGACCTGCCTGGATGTGTTCCTGTGTGCCTTGTCTAGGTAATGATGCTGCTGTGGCAGGGGGATTGGACTTGATGATCTTTAAGGTCCCTTCCAATCCCTTATGCCTCTATGATATGTCAAGAGCATTTATAAGAGATAACGTGTGTGTGATGCAGATCATGAGAATAGCAATGGCATCTCAGGTACTTCTCCCCAGCCAAGCACACCATGAGGAATTAAGAGAGAAGCAGCAGGGCACGTAACAAAGGATATGCAGAGTAAATTCAAAACTGTATTAAAGTGTTTGCCAACAGCTTCCACCAGCAGTGCACATGAAGTTGCTGGTTTTCCCCAAGCCATGCTACACTTTGATAATCTGTTTGAAAGGGGGTTGCTCTATCTTCTCCACATTCCCCACAAGCTACAGATATCCTTCCTTTTGATCTATAATGTCTCATCAACAGATGTCCTGGGCAAAGGTTTCTTCTGTCTTCTCCCTATCAGGCATTCACCAGAGGACCTTGAATTCATGCTGTAAAACTCATCCCACTTTCTTACTTTCAGTGAGCATGGGGACTACTTTCTGCCCACATAATAGTCTAATTCTTTTCTCTGTTGAGCGTGCCTCCTAGTTTTTATCATTGTGTCTTCTCGAGAACATTGGGGGTTTTTTAGCCCTGTTTTTATTTTTCAAACTGTAAATCAGTTCTCCTTTGGGACTCCCTGTGAAATGCATCTTCCTACGCTCATCTCTCCTGTTTTTCTTTGCAATTAAACTTTTATGTTTGAATTCCTTGGCATTGCTTACAGCCCTTTCTTCCATGTGAGCATTTCTCTGACATTTTGATTCCACAAGGTATGGCCCTGGTGTCCCAGATAAGCCCCATGACCCATGGGTACAATGGTCTCTTCTGCTTCCTGCTTCAGTGGAAAGTCTTAAAACTCAGTGGGAAGACCAGAGGTCAGATTCAAAATCTTGGCATTTTTCACAGGAACACAATTCCTGTGTCACTGCAATTCTTACAAATTTATAAACCAAGCAACAAACCCGTGGAGCACTGGGGAAGCAGAGCGGGGTCATTACCTTGCCAGACCTGGCAGACAGCTATGTTCCCACTCCTGGTATCTGATACGACAAAAACACACTTGGCTAATCCCTGCGGACAGCTAGCATTTCAGCTTCTGGTTCTAGTGGCAACACAAGGCTGCTAACACCCCTTTAAATGCCTGGGAGATTCATGTGAAAAGAAATATGGACACCTAACTGGAAGAAAGCAGTAGAGAGTCATAAATCCCAAACTAAATTAGGAAAGACCTTCACACTGCAGGCAAAGAAAAAAGTGAATATATGTATAAATGGTGACAAGCTGCATGTTTGCAGCCACTCATCTTGGAGCAGAATACTTTTTGTCTTTTGTAAATATGCACAGCTTTTTATATATATATCAACACGGTCATATAAAGCAATGGATAATACTGCTCAAACAGTAGATAGCAAGCCTGAATGAGTCTATCAAATGATCAACATGAAAACCATAATGCTGTCATTCAAAATTATTCATAGTCAGTATAAATTAAGAACGACATGGCTAGCCAAGGTGTTACAAGTGCACAAGAAAGTAGAACTCACCTGAGGTATTAAAAGACAGTGATAATTATTTGCCTGTTACCCAGACTACCTGTTGTAGATGCTTATTTCTCTTCACCATCTGCAGGAAGCCAAGGTCTGACAGCCTTTGACTTGAGCTTGTCTCAGTTCCTCACTCCCTGTTTGGACAAATCACCCACAGTCAATACCTACAATGACTGGCACCAAAGGCTAAACTGGGTGGTTCAAATGCAGCCCAGCACGGAACATTAACAAGAGCTGACCTCAGTCATTGCACAGCCTGAACCTCTCCCACAAAGACCAGTCCTTGGTACTTCCAGTCACAAGCTGGAGTCTCCAGAACCATAAGATTTACAAAAAGCTTATTTATTTAGAGCTGCAAGACTGGTGAGAGATGGGGTTATCTTATGCATAGACCCTAATTACTGTCTTGTGCCTCTTCCAGCAGCTCCACCCTGGACCAATCCAGTTCCTCTCCTTCTTGCTCTCAGGGTAGGGCATCAGGACTTCATCACATGAGTTCAGCTGGGTGGCTCAGGCACACTTGGGACCAGTGGAAAGCCAGCAAGACGTATTGTGGCTTCCTTCACTAACCAGTTGCTGGGCAAAGCAGAACTCTGCTACTCCTTCCTTTCTAACCCAAAAAACAGTTTATATCAGTTTACATTTCCAAGGCTATCATGGCAAGGAAAAGTGCCAAAAAAGTTCCTTTTTTTAAAACGAAAGCCTACTTTACATGTTTCGTTTCTCCAAACAAACGCAGCCTACATCATGTTTTGAGAGGCCTAAAGTCTAGCTCTGTGCAAGCAAGAGAAAAACTCAGGTCTTAAGTCTTCTTGAAATACATGTTGAGCGTCTGTGATTCCCGGTGGAAACGTGCCATAACACACGTCAATCTAATTTTGGAAGCAAAATGTCCAACCGGATGGTGTACTGCTTCATTTTTCTCCTTCCCTGCAATTCTATGCAAACCCCTTCATTCGCTCACTCTCCTCTTGTCTGCAGCCATCGGAAGGGCAGACTCCTGTACATTCAGCATTCGGGTGGTCAATGCCAGCTCTGCCAAGAGGACTGTGACAACACTTGCAGACTATGGAAGTTTGCACCTTTCTTTTTGCTCCCCCTCCCTAGCCACGTTCTCTGCAAAACGTCCCAAGCCACTGTTCTCTGTTTCAGTAACCATGCCATAACCTAATTAGCCACAGGAAACAAAGAAAACAAGACAGTGTTTAATATGCTGAATTTCCAGAGTGACTTGTCACTGCTTTTGTCTGTACCCAACGAGACAATGCCATAAGAAAAACTGGAAGCTTATCTAAATTAATCTCAGAAATAAGAAACAAAGATCAACACTCATTTTAAAGCCTTGGTAATTTTTGCATTAGCTTGAGTTAGGCTTTTTTTGAGAAAAAAGTATTTGCAGCATGTTAAGCATTCAAGAGTTAGGATTTCATCACTGTGTAAGCCTGTAGTTACGTAACAGCGATACTAAAAGATCAACACCTTTTAATCTTTTATTTTCTTTAAGGAGCTGGCCATCACTTTTTTAGTGTGCAGTTGGCTGGTTTATCAAGTTTAACAATTGTGGTCTGCCTCTGGACTATAGGGCTAATATAATTAAATCCTATTAACACATCAGGAATAAAATCCTTTAATAGGCACATGAGGCTTTGAGAGGCAGCTCATTCCTGAGCAGATTTAATATCCTTAAATTAAGCAAGTGTGAATGGGAGGATGAATCTTATTAAAAACTTAAATCTGATTATATTTGAAAATTATTGGTTTCTTAATGTAATAAATTATCCAATACAGACTAGAACAAATAATATATCCTAGCTTCACATAACTCCACTCTATAACAAGTGACAAACGAAATTAAGAATGACTGTGGGGCAAAAAAGAAGGTCTTTTTATAAAAGTCATTTTGCATAATGAAATACTTAAATCATTTTAACAAACACCGGGGGAGGGGACAGAAGATATATGTGTGGGTGAGGGCATTAGAACAGGACTCATTTTTCCTCTTCAGAGAGGAAATGCAGACAGTCGGATTGGGGTGGGTTTTTTCCTCTAAAAATGCCATTCTGACGAATTTGTTGTAGATTTTGAAAAGAAAAGCTGAAGCTTATGTTGGTGGGAGCTGATTCCTTTTCCAGAAGGCTAATGCAAATGTAAACCATCTGCCACACATTCTGCTGATAAAGCTGTACTTCTGAACAATGGACCAACAGCACTGGAATACTAAAACATTAGCAAAAAGTTTTGAAAGAAATTATAACTTTTAGAAAATAGAGGTGTTTTTACTGCTCTTTCATGTAAAAAGAAATCCTGTGCTACATATACACATATATATCTATAGACACTTGTTTCCTATGCCGAGCGTAAACCAGGAACAGTGAGGGAAACGTAAGGGTGTTTGTTAATATGACCCTCAAATATAAAGGTATGAAGCACATTAAACTACGTAAGTAGACAGAAACACCTAAAGCTTATAAATAGAATCGTCTCTTCAAATGAAAACTGAAGATTAAAATTAATTGTTGACTATTGAGTATGTTTAGGCATCTTCCTTTCAATGCTAGGTCATGGCAAAGTATTAGCAAATAACAGTCAAGCAAGCAGTATTTTGATGTCTTTAATCAGGATGGTAGACACCATCCAAATCCTAATGAATCCAATGGAAAGCCCTGGTGGACTTCCAGTATGGTCCTATGTGGCATATTTGTGATCAGAAGAACTAGGGGCCAGAAAGCTTTACTTCCAAATCAGGCTAACCACGACAGTTTTTTGTACGTGCATGCAAATAAAAACCATTAACCAGAACAAAACACCCCCAAAAAGTTTTTATGGAGATAAACTAAAAACCAATTAAATAACATACCCCTGAGTGGTTTCATAAACAATTCTGATGAAAATAGTCCCAATATTAGGACCTGTAGTGACAAAGTTTATGGTATTTACACGATGCAGCAGACTACAAACTGTTCCCTTATTTTACCATTATAAAATACTCTTGGATGCATTTTGGGTTTAGCATAGGTCACCACGTGTGTATCCACCACCATAACAGATCTAGATATATACAATGCAATGTGATCTCTAAACAGTTTAACCCAAAGACTTCAATATCCACCAGTTCCTCCAACTCTATTGATTATTCAGTATCCAGCTGGGAATGCAAAGAAAACAACGTAAAATCACAAGCTGAAATTTCACTAATATGTGACACCAGTAATGAAAATATGTGTCATGGTTTTTAACATACCTGCCTTCCAGAGCTGATGTTGTTTCAAACTGTAAGCAGACAACAGTAAAAGAAGCCTCTGTAACCCAAATCTCAAAAATATTTACATGGTTCTACAACTCCAGCTCCCTGTGCATCAATGTCTTTCTTGGAAAGAAGTGTGATTTAATCGCACAAAAAAAGAGCTGTGGGTTCTTTGCAGCAGTTGTCTTGCTCTTTCTCAAATATCAGGACTTTAAAAAAATAAACACAATTCACAATTAGTCTTTCCGTGGTTAGGGCCTGAAGTTGTGCATGTATTTTAAATTACCAGCAATCTGCCCTCATTCTCTTCTGTTTATGTAAGTCAAATAGCAGATTCATGTGTGTTCCATAAATAAGACAGGTCTTTCTAGAATAAACAAAGTAACTCTCCCACCACCACCACCACCTTTGGTTGCCAGTACTCATTTCTCTTTAAATCTAGGGCAAAAAAAAACCCCAAGAGTTCTGGTTGTTTCTTAGATGGATGACAGATTTTGTTCTAATTAATCTAGAGCACTGTGTATAGAAACGACTGCAAAAGCAAACATGTCTATTAACAAAAAGCAGTGATTACTGCTTGGCATTTAGCCAGTAACTCTACATAAGCAATGAATTGATGCCTGCAACTGTCTCAGTGCCATATGGGTTCTGCTGTAGCAATGAATTGGATCCAACACAAGGTTAAGATGTGTCACTTTTAACTGGGGTTTAATTGATACTGGTAAAGAGGCTCTAAATAAAGAAACAGTGTGTGTGCTATTAGAAACAGGATGTATGTCAGCCTACATCTCCCAGCTTGTTGGCAACAAAAGTATGCTGATATCTCCAAAGGAGTTTCCAAACTCCTCTTTGTTTCTTTCTTAAAACGAAAGGAGACAGAGACAACAAAAACTTTGGGTTAACGGATTTACTAAAACTTAATTGGAACTGAAAGACAGGACACTAATCAGGTATACAGTGTTACTACCCGCACATGGGTCTGGGTTTTACATCCTCACAAATCTCTTTTCACAGTGGTGCCAATCATTTTGCCTGACTGAAAATCCAAGCTAACATTTCCATTCACTTATGAAGGAAATATCCCTAAATTACACAAGCATCAAGAGGGCACAGCTTAATATTTGAGAGCCAGAAATTGCAAAGTTGTCTCCAAGAAAGATTATCTTTTCTTGAACAGCACAAAATACTGTGTGACCCCTAACCAGCCCCAGAAGTTACGATCGTTACTTTTAGTCCACACTGACAGCTTTGGTGCAATGAGCCTTTTGTACAAAATGACACGTACTTAATGTGTAAAGACCTGGATCACTCAGTGGGAGTGGATTAGTGTCTGGCCTGAGAAGTGGGGAGCTACAGTTATTTCCATCTTTTTGTGTTTAGAGGCAGTAGCAAGGGACTGCTGCAAACATCAGTGCCAGCTGCTCAGCCTGGGAGCTGTATGGCTCCCACTCTGTAAGGGACCCCTCCCTCTCCCTCTGCACTGACACATTTGAATCCAAGTGGAAGCAATGTCCAGAGAAAACCAGCACCAGTCACCCACCAACTTCTAGCTGTCTCTGAAAACACTGCCCTGCCCAGGCAGACTGCCTTCAGGGAGGTTGTGGAGTCTCCTTCTCTGGAGATGTTCAAAAGCTGCCTGAACATGTTCCTGCATGACCTACTGTAGGTGATCCTGCTCTGGCCACAGGGTTGGACCAGATGATGTTCTGAAGTCCCTTCCAACCCCTAACATTCTGTTATTCCATGATTCTCACATGTAGGCTAAACTCACACTAGGCCTGAGGTTCTAAAGTGTTCCTATTCTCAGAGGCTGATACTCAGAGTAACAGCCCCACTCTGCAGACCTGAGGTGAGGGAACAGGAATAAAGTGACATACAAAGAGGAACTGAAACCATTCATTTTGCAGCTTTTCCCAGCAAAGAAGATGGCAACGAGAAAAAAGCACTTCATCTTTTTCACAATCTGCAACATCAACTAAATAATGTGAAAATAAAGATGGATGGCCTTTACTCTTCAGTTCCCACAGGATCAGATACTACCTATAAATAAATATCTGATGGGAGGGAGAGACGACAGCAGAGCCAGTGGAAGGATAAGCAGCAGCAGGCACAAGCCAAACCACAACAAATTTAACTGGAACATAAAAAAACCCTACTTTTACAGTCAGAGTCATCAAACATAGGAACAGACTGACCACAGAGACTGTGACTGGAGATCTTCAAAAGCCTGCTGGCTACAGGCTGGAGCAACCTGCTTCAGCTAGCCCCGCTCTGAGCAGGGAGTTGGACTGGCTAGTCTGCAGACATCCCTTCCCATCTCAACCACTTTGATGATTCTGTAAATTAGCATCATTTTAACACTGAGCCAAATCTCATCTTTCACAATGCAAAAGAATATTGATAAAGTTAGTAAATAAAGATATGGAACTCTGTGATTTTTTAAGACTCCCTGTCTTCCACTTGTTACATTTCCAAAGATATACAGCTTCCTTCTAACTGTTCCTCATGCTCAAGTGGCAGCAGCCCATAAATATCTCTAGTTTCCTTAAATCTGCTTTGATTTACTTCCTTCAAAAAGAACAAAGAAAGATACCACCCATGCTGAGGCCATTGTGAACCTGCACTGACTCAACCTCATCCATCTTCTGTATTTTACATGTCGTTGTTTTAGAATTAGGTCTCTTCTTTATCTCATATTTCAGCAATTTATGGTCCACTTTGAAAGCCAAGATTTCTAAGAATGTTTCTACTAGCAGTAATAATTACTTTATTCTAAGAATCACCTTAACTCTTCAATAATGTCTCTGCTTCTTCCTCCCAGACCAGTATATTTTGAGTTTGTGTTTATGCCTAGTTTGGCATTCGTATATCAAAAGCTATCAAGCTTGTATTTTATAGTCTCTAGTCCTTTTGCCTTGACATTGAATTCTTGCAGTATTCTACAGCTACTTTTACAACTTTTTATCATAGTGTTTTATTGTGCAACTAACTTGTTTTTAATAAACATTTCAATGAAATTCCGGTGCCCTTTTCTAGCAGTAAAAAATGTTTTCTAGTAATCAGAATGATTTCACTTTGTTTTGCTGATGATGTTTTAAACCTGTAGGTAGCTTTCTGCACTGCTTTCAACCTCACAGGGAGTGATGAGAGTGTGTCATGGTTAGCGAAGTCGTTTACACTAGAAGGACATTGCTCCATTATTTACATTAAGAAACAAAGTCCAAAAAACAAGACAGGGCAATAGAGTAAAACCAACTATATTTGTGCAGCTAATGTTTAGTATTTGTCAGAAAGATATAATAGACAGTGGAATCAATGCTGTTCTACAAACAAATCTGTGACAAGGAAGGAAAAATTGTTCATTGCTTATTAATGCTCAGCAATATTACCTACTCTATATCAAGTAAAACACAAACCCCAGTCTCATGCAGCAAGGAACACAACAGAAAAAGAATTATTTACTGCTGTATCTTTAATGACCCACTGACTGGTTTGCTTGAAAAGTAGGAGCTTGATTTTCTTCCTCTCTGTCCTTTCAAACAACCTATGTGTCTGAGAGACGAGATTGCCCTGTACTGCCAGTTCTCTAATGCACAGTCTTGTACACTGGAAATCAGTATGGAACATTGCACTCCCATCTCCCCTAACTTTTCACAGCCATTAAATTGCCAGTCTTCTGACTACATTTCTTCAAACAATATTGCCATCTGACTGATATCAATCAAGTGTATTGCCCTTTGATGTCAGAACACACAGAGTCATCCCACTTGACTGAATTTTGATTACTTCCGTATTCAGAAAAGTAATCTATTGTTCATCAAAAAATAAAAAAGCAGAGTCACTATGCATATCTAATAAAAGAACTATTGGCTCCTGCATTACGAAAATAATGCCAACAAAAACATTAATTTTGAGATTCAAACTTTGTGTGCATGTTTTGCTTCCTGAGGGGAGTTAAACTTTTATAGTGTCATATGAAATGGAGAATAAATGTTTGGAGGTTAATAATCAGGTTTTCAGCTGTGGTTGCTCCCAGATTTCTGACATTCCACTAGTCATACAATACCAGTACAGAAGGGGACACACACCCTGCCTCTGTGTATCACAGCAGGAAAGGTACTGTCACCCATTTTGTTTTCTTTCTGCTTTAACCACTCATACATAAACCATAACTCAAAGGAGGAAGCCTTTGCTCAACTGGGTAAGAAAACCAAAAAGGCAGATATCAGATTCCCTCTTGTCTAAGTGAGATGCAAAAAACTGCACTAGCAGAGTCACAAAGGATGGGGATGCAACCTAAAGCTTCAGAAACACTGGTAATGATAACTGCTACAATCAGCCAGTCCACATGGAAATTAACAGACTGGAAACTTACAGTGAAACATCACACAAGGAATGGTCTAGGAAAGTCCGCTGAAAATTAGTCATAATGTGGAGCTTCTCTGATGCTAGGAATTTGGGGTTTGGGTTGGCTTTTTTGCAAGTATGCTTTTCCTGTGCTTTACTTAACCCCTGCAGTATTCTCCTTGCTTCGATGAATACACACTTTTCCCTCAACGAAGTAATAATCAGCTATCAAAATTATATTCATTACTACCACATCCTCCTCCATCCCTCCACCCTGCCTGGATGAAGACAAGAACAGCAGACTTCTATCTGTAACTCAGAAGACATTTCAGCAGAGATACATTTATAAGCGGATACTTCAAAAGCCATCCAGATACAGCCATCGGCCATCTTTCAGTCTGAGACTCGGCCTTAAGTAAATGCTCTTCTACTTAAGAAAGAAAGAATGCTTACAGGACATGATATCAAAGCCAGTCTGACCATGTTGAGGATAACTATTTACAGAGCAGAGACCAGAAAAATTTTCACCTTAAATGTTCAAAGATCTGAGGAGATAGGAAAGATTTGCAGCCTCAAGAAGGAAGTTATCATCAGGTAGAAACAGTTCCCAAACCTGTGGGTAACAGAACTCCTAATAAGATTAGTTTCCAAAGACCTCTTCTAAGAGATAGGACATGAGATAGGACATTTGACTCTTTCTAGAGTCAAATTACTCTATCTTTTAGTAGCAAACTACTAGTTACTGAAAAAATCCACATGAGAACAAGCAGCAAGTACCTTCCTAAGCTTCCTTTTTCGTCATTTGTGTAACTGAGTGGATTGTGAGTGTCCTTGGAGAGGTTACTGGCATACCTGTGTTACAGTATCTATCCTAGCACACTTCTTTTGCTCACTAAATTAGCACAGCATCTAGGTCTGTATTTCAGACTGTCTTTTGCTTATGTCCCTCATGAAAATTCAAGTCTTTTGCAACGCTTAGCTTTTACTGCACTCTCACTCCATCACTGTTGCCAATATATAAAGTTCCTTGGCACATCAGGGCAGACGAACTATTTCTCTAGATGGCTCATTTTTCCAGAAATGACGTGTGTCACAAAGCACCTCAGACTCCTTAAACCCTGCATTCATCCCCAGCCAGTCAATATATTCTCATGTCCTTGTGTACAACCTTCAGTCCTTGAAAGGAAGAAGAATTAACTTTTATAAAATCAATCCTCAGTATTCCTGGCGTAACTGACTACACTGTCACACCTAAAGCCTCTGCTTCTTCAAACAGCCTCCTCATCCTTTAGGGGAAAAAAACCCATAACACCTACTTTCTTAATTCACACCCTCAGAATAAACATAAGTATTTATGGAAGTAGCAAAAGTCTGTGCCTTCAGAATTATGTCCTCCTTTTGCTAGAGACAGACACTGAACATTCACAGCATCACTTTCCATTTCTGGGCCAGGCAAACTGCCCCAGACACACTTCACTGAATCTGATCAAGCAATGAAACTTGCTTGAGGCTATACATAATCCTTAAAACTGTACTTTGAAGAATGGTTTTAATTCAAAAGTGTGGTGGATTTTTTTTCCATTGTAGTCTAAATGCCTCATGGTGACACATATTTCTACTGGTCAGCTAAATGAAAAGACTGGATCTGCCAGACATTACAGTACGTGTCAATCAGAAAAAAAACATTTACAACTGCATGGGCAATTTATATCTCTTTCTTAGTCTGACTTTTCTTCTTGTGCTTTGTACTTCGGACACAACTTCTAACACACTAAGAAAGAAACACAAGACTTCTTTTCTTCTTCAAAGTGCTGTTCTTGGAGGTACACAGACTCCCATACCACAAGCAAATGTTGCAGTATCCATCACGAACCCTACACTTACTCTGCCAGACTTATTGCATGCCTGAGCATGTTTAAGCAGAAGCATCAGGCAAAAACATGAGACACAAACATAAAGCTCTCAGAAGCAGAGCTGAGCTGGTCTGCTCTCTGAGTCCTCACCAAGGTGGCCACCCACCAGCAGTCACAACCTGCACCAGGTATGGTCCAGGCACACAGCAAGGGGAGTGCTCACCAGAACACTCATTAGGAAATAGATATCCATTTGAAAGCAGAAAAGTCTCTACTGTAACAAGATCATTGCATTTCCTAGTTTCCCAGCTCCTAGCTGACCCAGCTGCCTCCTTTCTTCTTCCTAGATTAAAAAAAAAAAAAATTCTAGGAAAGCTTTTGCTTTGGACCATAAACAAAGAAAAATATATGGAGAGCCCAAGCATCACCATCCTTCAATCTCTATATGAAGAGCTTAACAATAGCGCAAAAGAGCTCCTGAATGAGAGTAGAAAAAACACAAATGTGACTCAAATGACATCTATTAAATTAAGAGTCAAACCTTGGGCCCTTCCTAAAAGCATTGGTTGCAGTAAAATAGCACTAGTAGTGCACTAGCATGGGAGCAACCTCTTTTATTTCACCAACAAAACAGCCTACTGTTTGATGACTGTTGGATTTTACATAATTTTTTCAAATCAATTAAAACAAAACTTGAGGAGAGGACTATGTAACAACATTGAATAGTTATTATGTTCTGATCATCAGTTAGAAACATCTTGGAAGACCTAACCTACTTTTCAGAAGAAAGATTAATGAAGCTTATCTCTCCTAAGCATGATTAATTTTTTTAAGCATGATCGTTCACTATTTGTTCCCCTTCTGGAAACGTAACCATAAAACTGCTGTTGCAAATCTGATGGATACCACTCTGTAGGATTCACAGTCTACTTACAGATAAGAAGACAGTTCCACCGTAAGGTCCAAACACGACCTGGCTTTTCAACACTCCTAAAACACGAATGTCCTTCTTCAATCCAATTCCAGTCCAAGTTTCCATATTATGTGCAAATAGGGTCATTGCCATTTAACAGAAGGAAGAGAAATTAAACACAATATGTCATGGTTGCTGCTGAGATATTAATGACATTCAGGATATGCAGAAATATAAAGCCTGTGGATTGGTTTATTGAGGAGAAAATCTGTAACTTCCCCTAGAAGATGCTCTAACCCATGCATCCACAGAGTGATCAGGGTGGGGGTTGGCTACTACAGAGGCTTTTACTAAAGCCCATTTAGTACAGAAAAATACAGAGAAAACATAAAAGTTTCTTCTGCTATTCTTTAGGGAACTAACGGAAAAAATAATGGAACAATTAAATAATATTTGATATTTTAGCAATTCAGAGGACAAAGGATGAACTTGGGTTAGCACCGCAGGATACAATGAAAACATTAATTTAGCCTATGATCCAGGGTACTGCATTGTTCTTTACAAGTTTACACAGTGATGGAAAACTGAGTTGTGCTGCTAGCAAACAGGTTCAATAACGTACTTTTGGAATGGCTCCTCTTACTTTTAGCGCCCGTTTTAAATTGTCACTTGATTCCTTTCTACCATGTTGCATCATGTTTGGCTGTTCTGACCAATTCTCTTCTTAATTTGTTGCTCCTTGGATGCTCGATCATTAAACAACTTATCTTTTAATTGTCACATGAAGTACAGCACAGCTCTACTACTTTTTGCATTGCCCTTAAATATTACTTTTGAAGTCTTGTCAGAGAGACCGACCTTCCACTCTCTTGCCTTGAGTCAGTGGGTTGTCATCAAAGTTTACACTGAGACTTTTCTCCTTACATACTTTTCCATTCTTGGTTTTTTTCCCCCTGAACATTTCTAACTTCCCAAAAGTCAACAGAGCATCACCTCTTACTGATGGTGCTACAAACCAATACATCCAGGTGCATACCGCATAATTACACTCCGATGCAAACAATAGGTGTTTAATCCTAGTGAGGGGTTTTACAAACTCTTTAGTTACTAATAGTTCATTTCAGTTCTTAGCTACTGTGACAATTACTCCCAGAAGAACTAACCATAAAGTCTCAATTTTACCCTTCACCAGTTCAGAACCAATTGTTTTATGAACTCTATTAGGAAATATTTGTCTATGGACACATTCCTCCGGATCAGAATATTTGTGTTTCTCTGCTATTTTCTAGGATTTCTCTTCCACCCTGACCCACTATGCCCACCTCTAGAGAGATAACAGCACAGGACAGGCACTATTATTTTAATTGCAGCTACACAACACAATAATTTCGAGTCTATTATTCTCATCCCATAAACTCTTATAAAAAATTAACTTTTAAAACAGTGATACATATATTCAGGCAGTCTAAATCCTGAAAAGATGCACATTGGACATTTTAATCAGGAAGTTCCAAAAAAATTTATCTGCATAAAGTATTTTCAGACCAAAAAATACAAAGAAAAAAACACTGTATAAGTTGTCTTTGTGACCAACTCTGCACTGCCTTGGCCCCATTTCAAAGAAGCATCACTGTTCAGGAAAGAAATAGCAGACAAGTTCAAAATAAGCACCTGCTTAGGTTCTATCCTGAGTGTAGGCAACCATCAGGCAGTTTTTATAAATCAGCAGCCTTATGAAGATCTGAACAATCTACAATTCTGTGTTTCTGTGTCTGAATGCAAAATACAAATCCAGTAGTCATTAGAAAACATTGACAATAGTGGAGTGATGAGGGCAAATGCTGATAAAAGAGCTTTATCAGCTCCTGGCTCCAGCTCTGCAAGGTACGCACATCTCGTACACACAAAGGACATGAACCTCCCATTTCACTCGCTATTTAAGACTTTCTAAATTTTCTGCTAGAAATACACATTTTCAAACAAAGCCTCCTCAAATTATCCCCTTGACAGCAGTTCTGAGAAATCTTGAAACCAACCTTGCAACAGTCTGAGCCTACTCCAGTACTCCTGCTCAGGTGTGTATGTAAGAGCTTTCAAGACAGGATGATATATGGCACTGAATACTGAAGAGGAGTATTCTCACTCATGCATGTAGGTGCAATAATGTGCTGCAATTGCCAACAGTCCTTCCTATTTAAAATTTGACTCCCTTCTCACATCAGTTCTAAGGACTAGTAGAATAATAGAGATATCTGCAAAAGGGAGCAAGAGAATCTTCACAGATCCTCCTGCCCTACTGTAATTTACTGCCTTTACATCCCATCCTGATGGCTGGTTGCTTCCTTCATCACTACTGTGCTTTTTCCATTATGACAGAAAACGATGAGGCAAGAGGAAAAGACCTGCAATCATGAAGCAACACAGTGATAGCCAAGCTAATAACATGAAATAAAACGCATTGTGCTTCTCTGCTCCTGTGAGAGAAAATGATGAAGCACAAACCCAGCTCTCATCACTCAGCAGTCTGGCTTAAGGGAGGAAAAAAAAAGAAGAAAAGAGACACCACATGACAGCTAAAGAAAGATTTTGGACTGTGTCACAGAAATAGTTCTGTATTCTCTATTGCATAACAGACCGTTTTTAGGTCCATCTTTGTACCCACACCTGTGAAGTCATCAGACCTGATAACAGCAAAGGGATGCTACAGTATCTGACAATAAATCACATTCTCAGCAAGCAGTAACAGCCGTCATGTTTCAGAAAGCATATGCATGTGTATCTATGCATGAGGATTTATCCCTCCGATATCCTACAGATTTCTCCTTGTTGCATTTTCTGTAGTCTAAGAAAAAACACCCATGATTATAATGCAAGAAGAGAGTTGCCGCCTTCTACTTGAAACAGTGACAACTTTATTGTATTAAGTCTATTTCCCAAAAGATACATTGTTCAAATATGGTCCAGTAAAATAACAAATGCCTTTGCAGTGCGTTTCAGGATCTCTTAGTAAAACATTTATTTTTGAGCATATTTTTACCAGTTTCTGCAAACACAAAAAGAAGTATTTACTGCTTCCCACAAAAAACAAAAGGGTTTGAATAGCTGTGAGTTTTAACCATTTATGGCCTGTCATCATCTTTTCTGGGTCTTCGTAACTCAAGCTTTGTTTTGTTCCTTAGGCATAGAATCATAGAATCATTAGGGATCGGAAGAGACCTCGAAAGATCATCTAGTCCAATCCCCCTGCCACAGCAGGACCACCTAGACTAAGTTGCACAAGAACACATCCAGGCAGATCTTGAACATCTCCAGAGAAGCAGACTCCACAACCCCCCTGGGCAGCCTGTTCCAATGCTCCATTACCCTCCCTGGGAAGAAGTTCCTGCTGATATTTATATGGAACCTCCTCTGTTCCAGCTTGCACCCAATACCCTTGTCCTATTACTAGATGGTCTTGAGAAGAGCCTGGCTCCATCCTCCTGACACCCACCCCCCACATATTTATAGACATTAATGAGGTCACCCTTCAGCCTTCTCTTCTCAAAGCTAAGGAGACCCCACCTCCCTCAGCCTTACCTCATAAGGGAGCTGTTCTACTTCATTATCTTTGTTGCTCCGCACTGGACACCGTCCAGCAGCTCTGTGTCCTTCTTGAACTGAGGGGCCCAGAATGGGACACGATACTCCAGAGGTGGTCGCACTAGTGCATAGTGATGCACCCCAGGATGCTGTTGGCTCTCTTGGGGCTCATAGTCGTTCTGCTGTCCACTAGGACTCCCAGGTCCCTTTCTCCTGCTCTGCTCTCCAACAGGTCAGTCCCCAACTATCCTGGTCCCTGGGGTTGTTCTTGCCCAGATGCAAGACTCCACACTTACTCTTGTTGTACCTTATTAAATTTCTCTCTGCCCAGCTCTCCAGCCTGTCCAGGTCTCGCTGAATGGCAGCACAGTCTGCTTAAGGCATTGGGCCAGGCTGCTCAGGGCAGTGTTGGAGTCACCATCCCTGGAGGACACGCAGATGTTCTGCTGAGGGACATGGGTCAGTGGAGACCTGTCAGTGCTGGGTCAATGGTTGGATATTATGTTCTTTTAAGTCTCTTCCAACCAAAGAAATTCTATGATTCTGTGACTAATAGGGAACAATATGAGGGAAGTGAAAACCAGCCTGGAAAGCAAGTGTGGCCACCCCTCTAGGTACAATGGTGGCCGACCGAGAGTCCCACACTGCACAGCCCAAGTGCGACATGAGTTGGGGCACTCAGCCCCTGGTGGAGACAGCCACCCAAAAAGCAGTTTGCCTGAAGACTTGCATAGGCCCTGGCAGCATCAGGTGTTACCTAACAATGTGTTTGGGGTCACACCTATGACGGCAAATTATGGTGGAGCTCTCCTCCCCCCAGCCACAGGATTTTCTGAGCTTTTAGACGAAGTGAGAAGCTTTAAGTCTGTGCTACTCTGCTTTCAGGTGCTCCATATGAAGAAAATGTGAGTATGCTTAGGATCACAGAGGGAAGAGATTTAATCCTCTTCTGCCACAGACACTGCCAGACTTTCTTTTTTCACTCCTGTGATTTTATAATTAAGTAGACACCACTTGTTAAGAACAGTGCAAAGCTCTGGGTACAAGCTGAATAGATATATTAGCAACCAAGGGGTTTTTTCTTTGAATTACTTCCTTCTGTCTTAAATATATACTACATTCAAATAGCTTTATTATATTTTGGTTTTGCTATTTGCGTTACCTGTTACCTCTGCCTTACTGTGCGATTACATACTATTGGCTATTTTATATAGGAGCTCTTTGAAAATAAGCAAAGGCATGTCAATTTATGAGATGGAGACGTGTATTAGCCCCTAAAATTGTAGCTTCCCATGTTACTGTAGGTCCACATTTCTTTGCAGCATTTTCATTTTCATCAGAGTACAGTGATAAACGGACATTGCATACCCCCAGGCTCACAAGCAGTTGAGGAAAGATCTGCCATTACAGGAAAACACAAATGCTGGGCTCGTAATGAATACACCGTGTCATGCAGCTGGATGTAGCTGACATGCATAACGTATTAGTAGTACAGGCAAATGCGTATTATATAACTTCGTTCTAATAATGCATTTATAGCCTGATTTATTCAAGTTCTATGTGGTGAGATTAATTATAGAGACAAATTAAGAAGTAAAAAGGCCATAGTAATCTCCAGCTCAGAGGCCAGCACCTATTGTGGTGGCATTTTGCACAGGAATGTATTTTCTACTTAAAAACTCACCATGCACCTTAATTTGAAAGGAAATAACCTCCTTTATCACATTTGCATCCATGCAGCAAAAGGAATTTAGCAATTAATGCTTGAGATTATTTCCACAATGAAAGAATCTGCTTCCTCCATATACTTTGACTTGCTCTTACTTTTCTGTTGCATTTTCACAAAGGACATTGTACCTGTCTATTTGGACCCTTCGTAACTTACCCAGCTCCTGGAATACTCAGGCTGCTCACAAACCATTAGTATTTGTATACAACCATATTACTACCTGCTGAAATAATGCAGCTCCTTGCAGCCAGGCTAACCTTCTAAAAAGCCTCAATATTTTCTCTTATAGGGGGAAATATAATGAAGACAAGGCACCAGAATTCATTCTGTAAAGCAATATTCATTGTATAACTTTATGGCAGCAGCTTTATTTCCTGCCAGTTGCCAATATATTGGATCACAAGTTGCTTTCTCTCAACAGCAGTGCAACAGATTTTTTTCTCCACAAGTTTTTTCAATACCTCCCTCACAAGGAGAGTCCTCTGCTCAGTGCCACTCAGCAAGAAGGTTTGCCAGGAAGGGGCATGAGGTGGCTTGTCCTGCCACTGCCACCACCAAGCCCGGTACCATCCACACCAACACAAAATCCCACCCAGCAGGGATCCAACCCAACCTGACTACAAGTCCATGTCTTCCTAAAAACACTGAGCATGCCAAACACTCCCTTCCCTGTTCTGGGGACTCACCACAGAGAAGAAATCTTAACATCCATAGTCCCCTTGGTCTTCTTCTCATCTTCCATTGCCCTCTCAGATGTTTCTACTCTGAGCTACCTCAGCAGAGAGCAAAAATGCTTTGTGTCTCCCACACCCAACCTCAGGACAAGAGCCTCAGACAGGGGAACTCTTGCCTGCAGAAGTAAGAGTACCCTGCACAGGGAGCCCAGTCAGAGCTTATGAGCCACATTTAACAGGAATGCTACCACTAGCTTGGCAATGACATACACCTAAGTAGAAAACAAATTATTAAAAAAAAACCTCAATTTGCCCATTTTTACAAACACCTGTCCATCAGAGACAACTTGCCAGGAGCTCATGACGTTCCAGGAGCTGCATCACTCCTCAGCCTGACCAGCAGCATTTGTTCCCTTATTGTTCCAAGTGCAACAACTGCTGGAAAATCACTACAATCACAGCACTTAGGAGCCGCAATACAAAGTGATGTTTGTTTTGGAAGTAAGATTACAATATATACAGTGATTCATAAATATTTGCATTTGATAATTGTTTCTGCAAATGACTTGGCAAGTCAATGCACTCAGGGATGGGATTCTCCTCCTGCAAAGGGAATGAGCTGCAGAATTTTAACTAGTTTCCTCCTTAGTGCCTCTGAGCCTGGTCACTTTGGCTCTCTCTGAGCTCTTCCCTCACAATGTGTGAGTTAGAAATTATGAGTTTCTCCTTTGCATGTCACCTTACTTGGAGCTGAGTGAAACACCAAACTGCTGACGACACCAAACTGAGTGGGGCAGATGACACTGCTGAAGGGAGAGCTGCCCTCCTGAGTGACCTGGACAGGCTGATAGAGTGGGCCAGCACGAACCTCATGAAGTCCAATGAGGACAAGTGCAGGGTCCTGCATCTGCAAATACACAACCCTCGAATGCAGCTCAGACTGGGATCCACTTGGCTGGACAGTAGTGCTGTAGAGAGGGACCTGTCTTGGTAGATAGCAAGCTCAACATAAGTGGACAAGGTGCTGCTGCAGCAAAGAGGGTCAACAGGATGCTGGGCTACATTAACAAGGTCATCACCAGCAGAGGTAAAGATGTTATCTTGTCACTCTACTCAGCACTGGTCAGACCACACCTTGAGTACTACTTTCAGTCTTGGTCCCCACTATACCAAAAAGATGCTGATAGACCAGAGAGGGTCCAGAGAAGAGTGGCCAGGATGATCAGGTGACTAGAAGACCTCCTATATGAACAAAGGCTGAGAGAACTGGGTCTGTTCAGCCCTGAGAAGGGAAGGCTTAGAGGGGACCTTATTGTGATACGCCAGTACATCAAGGGTGGCTACCAGGAGGATAGAGACTTCCTTTTCACAAGGAGTCACGTAGAAAGGACAAGGGGGAATGGTTAGAAGTTGCTCCAGGAAAGATTAAACTGGATTTGAGAGGGAAGTTTTCCATGCTGAGAGTTGTTAGACGGTGGAATGGTCTTCCAAGCGAAGTGGTGGACTGTTCAACTTTAGACAATTTTAAGGCTCAGCTTGACAGGGTTCTGGGCCAGCTCATTTAAACTGTATGCTGCTTTAAGAGGTTGGACTAGATGACCTCTGAGGTCCCTTCCAACCTGCAAATCTGTGTACCTGTGAAAGAGGCAATCATTCCCCAAAACCAACCAGAGTAGCAGGAATAAAGCTGTGGTCCATTTCAAAACTGAGGTGGTGCTTCATCCAGACAGCTGCAGTTCCTTCCTTGTGTCATACAAGAGAGTGCAGAAACTTAAGGCAATGCTATCACAAAAAGGCAATGTGCTCTGGCTTTTACAGCAAACAGAAATCACCCACTGAGTTCCACATGGAAGGACAACCCTAGGAATAGTGATGAAACCAGATGATGCTCAACTAGTCCATGATACCATGATGCACACCCTAAGGGGATCTTTGCCTGAAGTCAGGGCATCTAGATGCTAATTTAATGTGTTCTTCATCCTGCCTAACCTAAGGACATGTAGAAGCTGAAGAGCAAATCGAAAGAGAGGACCTACTGAGGCACTTCTCTCCTTCCACAGACATCATGGAAAGAAATGGAGAACATTTCAAACAGGTAAAAAGCAAATAAAATTCCTGTCACAAAACAACAATCACACAGCAGCCTAAAAGTGGGGTGGTCAACCTATCAGTGCACAGAGCAGTGACAGCATCATGTAAGAACAAAAGAAACACTTATGGCTCATGGGTTGAAGCTCATGGCCAAAACACCCTGAAACAGGTGACACCCTACCCAGCAACAAGGATGCTCTCTGAGGCCTCCAACACAGGGGCTGCCTTTCCTGGAAACAAGTGAAAATGGAATATGCAAGATTTCTCTTGGAATTAATTACTCCCAAGCCTTCCTCTCCTGTACTCCTCTTCACACACTCCTCCTCCCAGCCAGACAGGTACACACACTTCACAGCTTTGCTGGTTTTCTGCACCACGATGGACTCTCGAGGGGGAATTCAGGTAAGAAAACATAAGGCAGAAGTCAGTGTTGCAAACATGTCACCTGGCAGGTCCTCCCACTTCACTAAGGGAAAAGTGCTGTCTTCAGGCCAAGCTTGCTTGCTGAAGAAACCAGGCTGAGGAGAGAGAAAATGAGCATACCTGTAAATCAAGGAAAATAAATATATCTACACACATGACAAAGAAAGTACTTGTGCTCACCTGCCACTAAACAAATCCTCCGTTATCAAAACAATGGCCAAGGGCCTATGGGGAAGCCCAAATGTGCTTAACCTGGGCAGCCAGAAGGGTATTTCAAACCACACTGGATCAAGAGCACATGCTTCAAGTGATCACAGTAGAGGTTTTCTTCTCCATTTTAGACATCATCTCCTTTCTCTCCTCAGCCCGCGTACCTGGCAAGCTCCCTGAGATGTCTCCCAAATTCCAGCAAGTATACCAATTTCTGATCATTTGAATGAGGCTGTTGCTAAGCAACGCCTTTTCACTCTCTCCTTCGTTTTTGGGTTTGTTTGGGGCTTTTTTGTTCAATTACACTTTAAAAATCCAGGATGTGCTGGATGTGAGCAGAAGGAGATGTTTCTTAAAGTTTCACTAATGCTATCACAGACTCTCTAACAAAAACAAGTCAAGATTCCTAATGTTACAAGAATAACACCTCCAAAGAAGCTCATGTCGGTGGTAGGACAACAGTTATATTTCCTATATTCTTCTCAGTCCTCACATGAAAAGCAAGTTTGTTTGTTAATAATATGATGTTGCTAAATCTTACCTACAGCTCATCCTTCAATTTTGGAGGCTCCGGTGCTAATCAGCTTTCTCATATCCACCTTTTCCTTTGCCCCCTTACTTCTGCTCATGTGTGGGAAAGTTGAAGAACCCTTTTTTCCCTACTGAGTTATTGTAAGCTTGTGAAATAAGAAAAATCCACATAAAAGATGACCCAAAGCATACGGTACTAGTGGGGGATTTCCTTTTAATTTCAACAGATTTTGGATCAGACCCTAAGAAAAGCACTGAGCCGTTTATAAATTTCCTTGCAGACACTGCACATAAAATTATGAAGCCGTTTCCATGAAGCAGCTCATTAATTTAAAAGGGTGGCTGATCCCTGAAGGGAAGACCCACTTCAACAGGAAGGTTCTGATGTCACACCGGGATTTCATTAGCACACTGGCTAGAAAAGATGCTAAAACAAAATGTAAATAACTAACTAATTATGCATGCACTACAAAATGGAGCGCCTCCAAAGTAATTAGAAATGTCCATACATGGCAGTAAGCTCAGAAAGCTGAGCACAGAGGGGTTGTGCTCTCCAGCTATGACAACTGAGCAACCATGGAGAGTTTCTAGGCTGTGATGGGGCAAAAAGAGATGGTGTTTCCTACGTGTGCTACCTGCTACTATAGTTAATAATAATATTACAGGGCATAGAGACATTTTGGGTTTCTCCTCATCTGTTGGAGACCCACATTAAGGAAGGGTGAAATATTACATGAGCAGAAAGGTAAAAACTGGATTGTTTTTAACTGAGCTGAACCTCAGCAGGGACAAATATAGTTGCGGGTACTGCAAGTGAAAATGGTGGGAGCCACAAAAAAGGATGAACATAGTGACAAGTCAGGAACTAAGATGTTTCCCCTTCTCCAATTAAAATTTTCTTTTATTTTTGTGTCATTACCCTACCTGTAAAACCAAAGGATTCAATGTAAATGCTTCATTATTTTTTCTAGAACTCCTTGTTAGACCTTTTTAATCCTTATTACAAAGAGATGTCATTGTGAAATTATTTTCCTTCTAATGAAAGTACCGTCTGTGCAAGGAGATGTAGGAAACTTCCTTTGTAGAAAATACAATTATGCAGAACGGCACAAATTTTGCTGTCATTTGTAATCCCAAAAACTCCTGGGGAGCTATTGAACCTATACGGGCATTTTGGAAATAAAGCTATTTTAACTCTTAGATATTCTCCACCTTTTTTTTTTACAGCAAGAGCTGTCACTTCCCACTCAGCTCTACTGCTAAGACATGACTTCTCTGCTGCATTCTAAACCAAGCCCTGTTCTGTCACAGCAATACAACACTCTGTGCCTGCCCCAGAGCATTTGGATGTTACATTGGGTCACACCTGTAGGAACACTATCAGCAGCCAGCATAAACACCAGCCAAGGCTCCCCACTCTGGACATTTCCCTTCCCAGGAGGGAAGCTCTACCGTCTCTCATTCTTGACTGGTTATTGTGGGTGCTATTGCTGTACATTTCTAGTATTTTTGTTTTCATTTGAGGTTTTTTGTTACATTATCATGAAACAAGAAACATCCCTCTGTTTCAAAGTTCTTTATGGTTCATACAGCTGGCACCCAAGCAATGATGTTTGCTTCTAGATGAAATTTCTGCGCTTCATGCAAACATTTATGTTGTAGTGGCCTTTGTCATCTCTATTCATAACTTCTGCTCCTCGAGCATGTATTTTAAAATGCCGTCAAGCAAAGCCAGATTCCTCCTCTTCAGTGTTATTGAAAGCCTCATGTGTTACAAGAGGCATTCTAGCTCAACCAGCAACAATTTTACCTATGTTCATATAATTCCTTACATGCCACAGGTCTCTTCTGTTTAAACCATGCTGGATTAGAAACCCCTGATGACCATCTTCACAAGGCTGGTCTTGATTTTATCTCTTTAGGTGGAAAGCAGAACTCAGTGACACCCTGAATCAAAGTGCTGCTCCAAAAGAGCACTGGGTCTAGTTACCATGTACCCCCTGCACAATGAAAGCAGTCAATACCACACGTTACAGTAACCTACATCTTGGAGCAGATAAAGTGTGAGCTGCTTTTGCTGTGTGGTTTCAATCCATTTCTCAAGTCAGGTTTCAGCAGTATACTGTGCCAGAAAGCATCCCTGTTCTCCTACGCTTCCCTCGGGCCAGCAAAATCTGCTTCTGCTTCATTAATAACTAAGGTTAAAAGAGAAATATATTCAAGGCAAATAAAAGTACTTTTGCAAACAAGGAAAGAGCTGGAGGTCTGAAAAAAACAGCACCTTCTGGTAAGAAGACCTCGAGGTTATAATGGGCTCTTGTTATTTCTGTGCAGTGTCTTTTAAACAAACATGATGTTTGTTTTCTGTGAGTGTTTGGGCTTGCTTTCACGTCTCTGATTCCTGCCTGTTTTGGCAAGAGCAGCTCATGAGTGAGGCAGGGATGGGGCAACGCAGCAGCCTGCCCGTGCAGCACAGTGTGGGGGCCAACAAGGGCTCCCCTCACACCAAGCCCCAGCCTTGCTGGGAACATATGTTCCATACATCGCATGTGCTGGTTGCCGTGGGAACCACACTTCTTTTCCCAGGCAGAGCACATAAATGCGTGTGCACCTCACCAACTCACTCAGCATTGTAAATCACCGCTTTCTCCAGAGTTCAGTACTCTATCAACGCTCCTCTCCACAAGTTGCTTGAAGTATTATTAAATAACTTTTCTGGGAGGGTGGGAGGGAGGTTAGTTGCCGCTGTGCCAAGAAAGATACCCAGAGAGAAAAGGGGAGTGAAGGGGCAGGAGGTGGTGCGTGCTGAGGGGCAAAGGCCATTAGCTACCCCATTCTTCAGAGCTCCTGCATGGCCATGGGAATAAAGGGAAGCAGTGGAACAAGGGATGCCCTGTGTAGAATTACAGTTTCAGCTTAAATACATGTGAATATTGTGAATTGATTCATCAGTTAGAGCAGCTTCACTGGAGCCACTGTTTTAAGTCCTTAAAGCCTATGTTATTTTACTACTAGCTTGTAATTTTATGAAGTACCTGCAAGTTTGAAAATGTCCCTAGGTTGAAACAGAGAACAGAGAGCAGGGCATGACAAGGTGAGTTTGTTTTTTGTATGATTATTAAACAAAAATGCTCTTTTCAAAGTTTTAGAAGTGAAAAATAAACAACACAGCAACAGAGGTGTATGCTGTGTACCCTTTCAGAACTAAAAGAACCCCCATCCTTTATCTGTAGAATTTAGTTACCACAATAAAATATAAACATTAATGCATTCACAGTCAATTACTTTTGTTGCCTTAGTAAACTCTCCAGAAATAAACATAACAATTATTAAACAAAACATCTTCTACTCTGTTGAATTTAAGGGGTGAATACTGAATTCTAAAAAGATGACAGATCCAAAGGGCAAAACACACTCAAATTTCTCTGTTAAGAAGCATTTGCTGCATGAACAGAGCATTTACAACTCTCTGTGTGCAGTCTTCAGCATTTCCCTTTTTTCTTTTCTTTTTTTAGAAAATAAAGAAGGAGGAAGCTGCTTCTGGTTTACAGGCTACAAGACAGGATTTGCAACATGCCATATTTTGTGTGGTCTAGCAAGCTACTGCTGGTTCAGGGAGCATACTATTTGCAACTGTTTTCCTGGATAATAACACCACATGCAAGTGTTTTATAACCAAGTTGGATAGAAGGTTTATAATCCAAATGTATAAATATTCCAACAACCTAGTGCTACCGCAGGTAAGAAATGCTAGAGGAAAAACAAATAACCAGAAATCATGTTTGGGGAAGGGGGGAAAAAAAGGAAACAAGGAGAGTGAGGGAGGGTGCTGTTGCAGTGTTGTAATGTGAGTGAGGTAGTTTGTGAGGAGCTTTACATTCCTGGAAGACAATATTAAATTATAACCCTGCTTTATCCATTCAAATCATTAAGATTATTTAAGCTATCGCCTGCTGAGGATTTGATCTGGGGGTAGGAATACATATGAAAAAAGAAGGTGATCGGTGCCTGCTGTATTCTGGAAGTATTACTGAAATTACATGCGAGTCATCAGATAATTATGAACTTTCTTTTCCTTTATATTTATATGGAATATTTATTGAATTGCACAGTGTGCTTTTACAATAAAGTGCTTTTTACGTCGGTTTCTTTGTTCATCCAAAATAAAACTGACAGTTATCCTTTTATAAGCTATTCTGAGAACATTTTCTCTTCTTTGAAACTGATTGATGCACTACTTTAAATGTTCCTGCAAATATCGTTTCAATTCAAGTTTCTGCATAATGTAATAAGAAGATAAAAGAATTCTATACTTCAACATGAGACATTACAAAGCAACTAGAGACATTATCAAGGGCATTAACAAGCTCCTAATAGCAATAAAACCTTTTAACTGTCTGATGTAGAACATGCTCCCACCAACCACCACATATTATGGTAATTGGCTCCGATTTCTGAATCTTTCATTGTAAAGTTATGAAGAGTTAGGTAGAACTGAAAAGTGAACCTGGAATCTACAGTTTAGTTCCTTATCCTTTCTTTATTGTTGTCATTATGGTGTTTTCTTCACAATACACAGAATCAGCATGAGTCCCAGTGCAGCAGCAGCATCTTATATTCTGCTCTAAGGTTCCTGATTCTCGTTCTTGTTTCTCACTATTTAAACAGGGCTTTAGTCCTTGTAACATCATACTGTTTAAGGGTATTACAATGTATGAACTAGTCATGCTGCAGCTACTTCAGCCGCTATGCTTATTCACTGAAACACTGGAAGCTTAGAAAATGAAATATCATTTAACTTCAAGTTTCTAATTGATCTTAGGAAATAACACGGAGTACACTGCTTACTTTTTTTACCTGGCATTCCCTCCTCAAGAATCTAAACTTCAGGCTTTATCCATGGTCCCATGAAAATAAACACAAAATTCAGTAAACTGTAAAATGAAGCCAGAACCTACAGAAAAAAAAAAAAAAAGCAGAGAAGTGACATGAGGCTCTCTGGTGATTAACCTGCAATGTAAAGCCATATGTCCTGCTGACACGTCTATCATACCATGCCATTCTTCACAGGCTGGCAAGCTCTTTATTTCAGAAGGGCAATCCTATTGGTATCTAGAATTGTGCTCCAAAAAAGCAGCTGTCGTTTTATGTCTCTGGAACAATCCTGGCTTAACGGACAAGGTGCCAAGCAATAAAGTACTGCAGAAGAAATTCTGAAGGGAATAAAACAACCAAGCACACAAACAAATAAACAAAAAACCACTATAATGTTTCCAGCCCAAAGCTTGATGTTCAGACACCACAAAACCTGTCAGGGTTGATCTGTGTTAAAATGATTGGCCTTTGGGACATATGTATGAGGTTTACAGAAGAAATGCACACTGGAAACACTGACCAGGGCAACTGGGCTAAACAAGTCTTTCTCTCCAAAAAGGCAGGAACCTCCTCATTTATGTAGTTCTTGCTGATGGCATGAAAGAGAATCACTTGGACTTCACTGAGATCATAAAATCACAGCATGCAATTTCTGTCTGCTCTGGAAAAGTAGTTCCACTATTTCCTGTAATGTTTAATGGCACAATCCTTTCATTACAGTGTAAATTAAAGTAATCCTTTATTATTGCCATTATCAAAGGCTGCTTTAATTAGACTCACTTAAAGGTTTGTTAAGGATTTTGACAACAGAGCACACAATTGTAGCACAGCCACTAACAAACCTCCTGAAGCCTACTGAAATAAAGCCAGAGCAAACTCCTTCTCTCCAAAACTCTCCAACAGTGCTCTTCCCACTGCAGCTGCTACAACGTTTGTGGGATAAAATAAAGACTGGAGGAGGAACAGAAACAGAGTGGGGCTGCAGTGACATCAATTCTGTCAGTGAAACATTTTATCAAAACATTGCGACTATCCCAACTTCCTTTTTACAAAATGTGAAGCTGAGTTTTTGCTTGATGTTAGATTTTCTTTGCAAATTCCACTGAAGTTGGCATGACCTCGCCTTTTGCCTATTCCTGCCTACTGCTGAACTGGTATTATCTTATTATATCTTATTATGCCAAGTGGAGTATCAGCCTGGTAAAGACAGAAGTGGCATTACTCACATTCTGCTGTCACTCACGTTTTATCTTACACATCCCTGCAGTGTCTTGGTTCTGCTGATGTTGGTCTCTGTCGTGGACCAACCTCCTGAACAGTAGCACTGCTAAAGACATTTTTGGGACATTTTAGAAGAATTTCATCGTTAAGGCAGTACATTTTTCAAGTCACTGTTTTACAGGAAATAAGCAGAAAGAAGCCAACCATGCTAGAGTGTGGGAAGTGGAACAGTCAAGCACCTCAATGCTGTCTTTCCTGCATAGTCAAGATTAAAATCTCCCTGACACCGCCTTCAGAAAGGGAGGCATGTTATCCCCGGTGAACCCGTTCCTGGAGGAACCCAGCTCAGGCTGGGTGGGTTTGGCCCCAAAGTTCAGTTTATCCCACTGATGTCTCAGAGAGATTAAAAAAAAAACATTATCCAGAGTGGGATGGGGATTTACCTACGGACCTGCATGACTGGCGGGGGTGATGCCACAGTCGGGCGGGGTGGGAGGCAGCAGCCCCATCCCCGCCCTCAGTCCCATCCTCATCCTCAGCCCCAGCACGGCCGCCGCCGCCGCCGCAGTGCAGCAGCAGCCCCTAGTGGAGCCGAGAAGGCTGCTTCTTGTACTCTGACCCGGTTTTCCTCCTCCTGACACTCAGAGAAGGGGAAAAAAAACCCGAGCTGGTAAAGTTGAAAAATATTGATTCGTCTCATTAAAATGGCGTTATCTTTAGAAAGAAGTTATAAGAAACAAGCTGCTATGCATGAGGGGGGAATCCTGTTAAAAATTTCTTCAAGCTTTGCCCCTTGCTGTTAAAAAGGGGATCTACGATACTCTGGGTCTAATATAGACCCCATTTCTAGGCAGTAATCCTCGTATTTAAGAAAGACACCAAGAGAAGCCCCAAAGTGCCAAGTTCCACGTCAGGGGTGAAGCACCACTCGTACCCCCAGCCACGGGAACTGCTGCTGTCTAACCCCTTGGGCTGCCTCTCTCCCAAACCACACTGGGATGTGTCCACCCCGTGGGAAAGTTCCAGCTGCTCCATGGGCTGGGCATGAGTTTAGTCCTGACAAACACTGTTGAGGTTTGCAAGCCTGAACTGTTCTTCCAGTACACAGGAAAATGAAAGTGGGAAGATCAGAGAGTTTCTGGTTACAAAAATGAGTTTGATTATGATTTGGAGAGATCAGTGAAATCAAATAAACCTCTGAAAGGGGGATAAAAAGCTTCTCTGGAAGTTTATACTACATGTCACTGTATTTGAACAAGAAAGGGGGGATTGAATATGAGGAAAGCAAACAGTGGATAAACTCAGCCCTAACTAATGATCAGTAATTGCTACTTACCTGACATCAAAAGGCACTGTGAGAGTGCTGGAACACAGAGCCCTCAACAGGCACTGGGCTGCTGCACAGAGACTCAAGAGAGTCCTACTAAACCACAGTTAGAGGGTCATCAGGCTCCTGCACGTGGTGATTCCACAGTCTCTTCTACATCCTTGTAATCCTCAGAACACCGAGGTCTGGACGTACAGTACACCCCAAGTACAGCAGACATCACTGTGCAAGCTGCCTGCCATGGGCATCTCAGGCCACCTCAGAGCAACCCTTTGGACCTTACGTACCTTGTAATAATCTCATCACAAAGACAAACCAAACTACTACACAGCATCACCTCTCCTAATATTGTCTCCTTTTAGAGAAAGAGCTGGATGCTGTTTGTTAAGTGCTTAACCACATCACCAGGTTAGGACAGCACAACCAGTTCGTGTGCTGCGCAGAACCACAGGAACTGACTGCAGGAGCTGCCTTACTGACTGAAGATGTGAGGAAAAGCACATCTACCTAAATCACATCACTAACAAAATGCATGACTCATTCTTGCACCTAGAAAAGAAATTACTTTTGCTCATTCATGGAGCTCGGGTGGCACCAAAAGCTGGATTTTACAACCAGTGTCCCAGTTTTGTTTGCTTCTTCCTATATGTTTTCTTCTTCCTACACAAACATTTCGCTGTAGTATTTAAGATGTGTCCCAGCTTAGATTAAAAATCTTTCAAAAATAATCGGGCAAAATTAATCTTCTTTTGAAAACAATAAAAATAATCCCCCAAAAGCAAATTAGACTCGCCTCTAAGATCCCCAGCTGGACTTACAAATCTCTCAAGGGTTGTTCTGGCTCTAGAAGTGAGTGGAACTGAGCTTTCCTGAGTAGAAAATAAATTTGCCCACAGTGTGAATTTCAGGAATTAGCCAACCACAACAAATACAAGTAACATCTAAAATGACTGCACAGGGCAAACAACATGTTCTAGAGAGTCCACAAAAAATGTGAAACATGTTTAAGAGCCTCAGCATTAGGATGTCCACCACTGAATTTCTGAGAAGTTTATTTAGATCAACTCTTTTTTCCTCTTCTCCTATTCCACAGGTCCATCAGATAATCCAGACTAGAAGTGATCCCGGGAGTTCATCCTGTGCAGCTTCCACTCAGGACAGGATCAGCCACATGGCTCAGACCTTTGCCTGATTCAGTTTTGAAAACCTCAAAGGATGGAGACGATGGAGACTGCACAATCTCCCTGCATCCCTGCTGCACCACACTCATGGGGAAGTCCCTCCTTATATGAAATTGAGACTTCCTTGTTCCAGATTACCAGTGTTGCCTCTTGCCCTTTTGCCATGCAGCAGTTTGAAGGGCTTGGCTCCATCTCCTCCACAACCTCCTTACAGGCACTGGCAGGTTGCTGGTAGGTGCACTCAGAAGCCATCCGTTACCAAAGCTGAGCAAGCTCCCTTACTTCAGCCTCTTCTCCCCTCCCAGGGATACAACCCCAACCATCCTGGTAACCTCAGCCATCTTGGTGACTCTTCCCTGACCTCACTCCACTTTAAGGACATCATATATTCATAGAATGGTTCAGGTTGGAAGGGACCTTAAAGATCATCAAATTCCAACAGCCCCGCTATGAGCAGGGACACCCCCCACTAGACCAGGTTGCTCAAGGCCCCATCCAATCTGGCCTTGAACACTTCCAGGGAGAGGGCAGCCACAACCTCCCTGGACAACCTAACCTGTTCCAGTGTCTCAGCATCATGAAGAATTTCCTCCTGACCCAGTCTAAACCTACTCTCTTTTAGCTGTACTGGAGGTCCAAATTTGATGCAGCATTGCCTCACATCATAGGGGCCTGTGCAGTTTCAGGAGTTAGTGTAGCAGTTAGCAGGCCTAACTAGCAAGTAAAAGCCAAACCATGCTGCTGTCACCACGCTGCAGCACAGACAGAGAAAGAGATAACACACACTCCCCCCATTTTTCTTTCACAGCATTAATATCATTCTTCATCATTTTCTCTCCCCTGAGTCCCCACTGGCTTCACCTTTCTGTCATCCTGTGTTACGGTCCCCATCTCCCCACTGTCTCTATGATCCCTATTTCAGTTTCCCTTCTCCCACTCCTGAAGCACCAAATACCACACAGGCCAAAAGGGACTCTTTCCGTGGTCACAGTGACCAGGTGAGCCTCTCCTCACTGTCTCCTGTCTCCTGCTGGGGCTCTGCTGCAGGTCACCTCCAACACTTCACAAGGAACAGTTTCCATTACATTTTTCATTTCCAACTCTCAACCTTTCTATCATATGATTTCAGGTTAAAACAGCAGGAATTTTGTACAGCTTATCTAGTTCAATATGATCTTTCTGTCAGCTGCTGGAAAAAGATTAGTAGACGTTAAAGCCAAAAGCCAAAATCCAGCTGTGATTCATCTCCTAGAAACTTAACCTCACCCCAAATACTGAAGTTTCTCTAACTGGAACTAAGGGCTTGTACACATGAACCATGATTTGTAACCTTAACACTCACCACAATGGGTTTTCAACTATCATAACCAGATTTTCCTTGGTTGTGCATGTTTTTGGTGATTAACAGAGTACAACAGCTAAAATAGAAAATATTATGTGGCTTCAGCTATTGAACCTGTATTTAACAGCTGCTCACTGCCCCATGGGACTGCAATGCGGCTTTTTGCTACAGGCAGGTAAAAGAAGACTGTGAGAAGAATCACATTGGCTTAGACCACCAGTGCACCCAGGCAAGGGCTCTAAATCACAGCCAATAGGGAAAAAAGGAACATGTACACCTGCAGGGATATTCTCTCTGGCTGTCTCTGGCCTTAAAGATAATCCCTTTGTATTTAATAAGAAAATATACAAAAAAGAAAAACATCTCATTGGTGTTTCCCACTGAATTCCTAAAAAGAAGAAAGTGTCTGACAAAAGAAGTCCTCCCCCAGACTGAAGGTATTCAGGGCTCCTGCTAGCACAACTCTTCCAGGAGATCCAGAGAGAGCTCCTGCCCTAAAACTTACACATAATAGCTCTAAAATGACACATGATTTATATGTATTATACTGGATTAGCAAAGAGATAAATGTTATTTCTGCTATTTTAAACCTATTGCCACATTTAGACTTGATATATCATCTCACAGAAGGGAACATCCTCTTCTGTTAGCTATCATGGCTGCACCCTTCACTAGCCCCTCTCATTTTTTCTATCTGCCTTGTGTCAGAGCTTTGGTTCCTGGGCGTTAGCCCACCAAGTCTCAGCAGCTGAGCCTTGAGAAAAGGTGCACGGCTCTGCATCACCTTCACATTGTTCAAAGTTTAACGGGAAGGGCAATTTATTCTCCTCATCCAGCCTCATAGTTGCCTGTGGAAAGACAAAAATACCCCTTAGAGTCACTGCCTGCTTCCTATCCTACAAAGTATTTGCTTCATAATGGGACTTCCCAACAAGAAAATTAATGTGGCCATATGAAAAATTAGGATGACTAAGAAATCCACAAAAGTATGCCTCTGCAGTGAAGTACCCAGACTCTAAAATGATGTGAATCCCAGACACGAGCTGGCTTGTTCTTCTAATTTAGAGTGATACTACATTACAATAGCATGCTTACATCTCACATTAAGAATAATTTAATGCTTGTTAATCAACAATAAAGGGGCATATAAGTCCTGTATTTCTTACATCATGCTTTTCCTTTCCTCTGCTGGGAGAGTTGGAGGATTTTCCTTGTTTTGCCTATCATCTTCTTTGGTAATCACCAATCTGTGGAGTAAATCTGATAAGCAGGCTGACTTCTGACCTCTTTCTTCATATTTCTGTTACATATAACTATGATAGTACCAATATTTTCTGGTGGTAAACTTCTTGGGTTTGTTTTTGTGTTTTGTTTAACTCACTAAATAGAAATGCATTATAGAATAGAACATAAGGGAATTTCAAAGTATTATAAATATAGGATTAGGAAACTTGCCAGCAATATCTATTGCTGACAGCTGACTTTATTAAAGTTCATCAGCATTAATTGCCTCATTGTTGAATGACTTTTGCATGTAATTATCACCAGTCTAAACACAGATTGCCTCAGGTACAGTATCTAATGTGATCATGTGCTCTGAAACCTATTAAAACAGCTGAGATGTAAGAGAGATTATTCTCTCCCTAAACAGTAAGGAAGTGAAAGAACCAACAAAAACAGAGGAAAATTATTTTGTTCAGCTTTAACAGTGTTAATCTCTTCATCTCATTCCAAAGTTTCCAGCAATGCTTTGGTACCATAGATGCTGAAGCAAGACTTAGAGAAGCCAATTCTACACCAGTGTCATTTATCTCAAGGACAAGTGAAAATTCGTGCTCCCCACTAGAAAGAAAATGCCTGAGGCATGATTGCTAAAATGGGCTTTAAACGTCATGCTATATTTTAATAGACAGAAAGATGGATACATCAATGTCTAAAATAATAATTCTTAGATTATATTTATCAGAACAAGGCAAGGCTGGAATTGTAATTTCAAGAAGTCTGAGCTCCAGTATTGTGAGCTAATACCCAAGGAGAGAGGACATAGCCCTTTCTTTGAACTTCTATGCTGTTTTATGATGTTTTCAAGATCTAAAGGCTCAGCATCAAAGACAAAATTTCATACCTTTTCTACACCAACCTGAAATTTTCACACTATATTACTATGCCATTCCCAAACCATATTTTCTCAATAATAAATAAATAAATACATAAATAAATAAATATTCCCTTTCCTCAATATATTAGGTATTAAAAGATTCAACAGAATATACTCCACTCTTCTGAATCATTACATGCAATAGACACAGGAACAGTGCTTTAAAAATTAAATCAAATAAAGTTCTGCCTTTTCTTCTTGAAGATTTATTTAAAGTCTTCAAGAGGATCATCTTAAAAGCCTCAATATAATCTTAGGACACCCATCATAGCAAATCCTGTCAATGTCAAATACCCATGTATATGCCTTTTTACATATGCACCTACCTGTCACCTGCCAGAGTTCTGGAGTGACTTTTCAGAGAAACTTATATGCAAGATTGTGCTTCAGCCACAAATTTTACAGCAAGGAACTTCAAAAGTATGTTACACAGTATTTAAAAATCCAGCATGAAAATCTATATTGAACATAGATTTTTAGCAGTGAAAAAGGATTTACTAGGGAACACTGAGAGTTTCAGAAATTTTACAGTATTTTTAAACACTACAAGCTGCTCTTGATTTGCTGTTGTGTGTTGTCTGGGGCTTTTGCAGTTCTCTTGTAAGGAAACCAACTGCAGATATATAAACATTCAAATAAAGACAAGACTTGTCACATATTACCTTCCCTTACCTTTCCTCACATTGCTTTTTCTCTCAAGTTTATTAGCATGAATAACTGGAAGCACTGATGTAGCCTTTTAGGGTATTAGACCAAACCTGTAAATTAATGCACTGGTTCATCACAATTCATTAATCAAGCCTGTGCTGGATTTAACAGACAGCAGATTATTAAAGACACCAAATTACACAGACGAAAAAACCCGGCTCCCAGAGGGTCAGATGTAATGTGAATGGTTTTGCATAAAACCATAAACCTGCTATTAAATTAAAAACAGGCAAAAATTATGTCCACTGCTTATCTAAAGTAATTTTTTTAGAAAGGATGTTATGCTAATTTACTTCTTAACTGGTTCTGGTTACACAGCAAAGGACTAAAGGTTAACTGCAATGGCTCCTCTGATGCTTGGTTAAGCAACTTACACTAACATATCCTGACTGAGGTGAAGAAATTAATGAAATTACTACTGTAATTCATTACTAATGGAAAATTGTCAATGCTTTCAGCCAGCAGCACACACAAATTTTGTGCAGACATGGAGACCGAGTACAGTGACTCATGCTCTTAGACTTGCTACTCTTATTTCAAGTGCTAGCGCCATTCATCACAGCCAAATTTTATGCCATGCTATCCAGCAAAGTTTAGCAACCTTTGATCTCAATAGCTGAGGTCTTTCTACTTCTGTGACACCAGTTTATGAAGGAAGGAGAAATAACATGTAATTTTCAGCATCAATCTAAGGAATAGTAAAGTGAAAAGAGAGGCAAAATCATTGCAACCATCATCCAAAGTATAACAAATATAGGGAAGAATGGAATTTGCCAACTAGTGATGCTAAAAGCAGTGAAAATTACTGTAAAATTCATACATAGAACAAAATTTATAACAAATGGTGAGCACTAACAATTAGTAAAAAGCCTGAATAAGACTGATCTGTGGTGTTACATAGACTTTTCTATTCTCCTCTAAACCATTAAGAGAATATCAAAGTAAGATAGCAAAGTTGTTCATCCCGAAAGATTCTTCTGTGACTACTGTCATAGTTGCCACCTACAAATAGTAAGAATGTGTTACTAATATCTGTTATATTAAGTCACTTTGATATGAAATACTGAATATTAATTGATTGTGTACAACTCCTAATAGCAGCACTTTTTTATGCTAATTTATTGGCTATTGTTGGTTTAGAATTCAGAAGTGTTAAGAAAATCCTTAGGAAAGGAAAGAAACTCAGGCACAATGAAAGAAACACCAGTATAGATAGAGCTTTTAATGGTAGATCACAGCAGATGTACTGTCACATCCTTCCCTCCCTTTGTGGAGTAGACCTCTGCAGATGATGTTCAGCAAACCTGACCAGAAAGTCCCTGCACATCACCTATTGAAAGTGATATATGATTTCCTCAGGAGATGTCAGTGCAAGTAAAATCTTAAAGACAGGGACCAGGGAAGAACCGCTCTACAGATGCTGCTCATTCCTTACACTTTGTCCAAGAGCATCCAGCAGCTGCCTTCAGGGAACAAGTGATGCGCACCCTGAATGGTACTTCTTAGGCTAAGCTTTAGCCAAGTTCAAAAATTAACATTTTTCATAACTCAGTGAAAGCATATTACAAGAACTCTTTCTCACACTCCAGCTAACCTTGGCATCACAGATGACAGCAAGAGCAAAGCAGTGCACAAGAAGGTGGCAGGCTGCTCTACTCTGCAGTAGTTATTCCCACAGATTAGTAGAATGGCAGAGCTCTAAAGTTAAGTAACACAACCTAGAAATCAAAGGAATTGTAAAGTCCTCATGGACAAAGGATGCTCTGACTGTGTTCTGTGTAAAAGCCTCCAGTTATGTTATTTAATACATAGCAATGACTTACACTTTTATGTTAATCCCACTGAAATCAGCCAAGTACTGCCTTTGCATACACATCTATACTGACAGTCTATAACTCATTGAGTACAGCCCTTTTGACAGTATCCCAGGTCAAATCTCTACTTTGAACACAGGACTCATAACATCTTACAATGCAAATGAGTTACTGTTTTATCAAGTTTTTAAAGCATTTTTTGTACACCCCACTGTAGCATTCAGTTGGATGGTGCACACAGTCCCATTCTTTATGGCAGGTGCCTCAAAACACTTGGGAGGGTAGGGACAAATAACAGCTGCAATGGCTGGACTTCTCCACAAGCAAGGGAAAACATGGACTGGTTCAACAGCCACAACAAAGTGCAGCTTCTCAGCACCAAAAAAATTACTAGATTTTAATGTTGATTCTGTCCCTTAATCCTATAAAACTCTGCAAAGAATAACGTGGTTTAAATTTATTATGCAAATGCTCTTAATTTATGACAGATTGCTACTTCAAACACAAGTATTAAATCTCTATTAGATTCGTTGAGGTAATGCACTAATATGCATCACTAAGGTCTTAAATTTCAAAGCAGCAATAGTGTTTGTTAGATGCAATAAGGATTACCTTAATTAAAACACTATCCTCAGCATCTCAGAAGATTTAATCCAAATCTTTATATAGGGCACATTCATTATCTATCTTCAGTTAATAAAAATATGACCTACTTTGGTTACATTTTGGAATTTAATGTTGATTACCATTTTGTTAATAGAAATAAGATACTAAAGACTTTAAAGACAAGGCAAAAGCAATTTTGCCAGCCTAATTAAAATAGCATTTAATAGCCTCCATAGGAGCTTTATATTTATTCATAACTGTAGAGGTAGACTTTTTAGAAAGGTTTTTAAAACACTGAATTAGACAGCAGACTTCTAAAAATACACTTAAGGATAACAAGTGAGATTTATAACCAACGAGCTTAAAGCAGAGCCTGAAGAGATTCAGAGAAGAACTTCTAAATCCCACAGGGACACTTTTGAACACACGAGCTGTTCTGATAAGCTCAACAAGACTCCTCTCTTCTGTAGAAGGAGGCCCATACCATGTGTCCTTGCAGAAGCAATGCTTAAATTAATCATAACACTCCAAACATAGCGTTAAGTTACCGCTAAGTAGTAGTTTCCAAGGAGACATGATGCTTATCAAAATACTCTGATGCACTGCAGCCTGCCAGATCTAAGACAGTGTCTGAATGGGTTAGTGCACTTCTTAGCAAAATGCAGCTTATTCTGAGCTAAATCAGGAACACAGCAGGCTCAGCAAGCAGGCAAAGTTTTGGGAGAGGAGGGGAGCGTACATCCTCACCATAAAACTTCTCTTGTAACTGCTACTGCCATATTAAGCAGGATAAAGGCCATCCAGCCAAGTTGTGTAGGGCCACTGCTTCCCCAGAGCCATCCACTCACCGCTACGGATTTCATGGCCCATTCATGAATTTTGTCTTTTCACTTTGTTTCTCACCAAAACACCAAGTCCTACACATTTCCATACAGAAAGGTGTTTCAGGATTTGTTCTTCAAATCTCCCAACAGGTGCCACTAACCATATCCTACAACAAAAGCCGTATTTTTGAAGCTAACTCTCACAGATAATGGCTGAATCTAAAGCCCTGCCCATTTATCACGCAACAGAGACTCTAGCATATAGTTTATTTTCCTAAAATTGGTTCAGATTGGACATCTTTAGGTATTGCTGGGTTTAGTGTGTTGAACTGTCCCAGGTTAGGAATATTCCAGAAAAAAAAGGCAGCCAGGTCTTGAGGGGTCTCAGATAGAATCTATCAGGCAAGAGAAAACAGCTTGGGAAAACAAAAGGGTTTATCAAATCTCTATCTAAGCACAGAAGGAAAAAAAGGCTTAAACAGGTGACACAAACACACTAGAGACTCCATGGCAATGCCACTACACACATTCTGTGGAGAAAGAAATGGGCAAAGCTTCTGCAGCAGTCTTTGGCTGCAGGTCAGGTCCCCTAGGGAGAGGGGGACACGCTACAGCAGCAGCAACAACAACAGGGGAGATCCATCCCTAGGACAGTTCAAACCACAATTTCCCAAAAATCTGCCAAAGGTTTGAGTTACAATGCCTTCTGCTTCTTCTGCAGACAGTTCTGCCAAGCTGAAACAGCAAAAACCCGTCAGGCTCCATAGCCCCGCTAGCTCGAGCAGTCCTGTCTCTTTCTCAGCAGCAAGATGCGGCAAAGGCTTCCCTTCCTGCTGTTGTATAAATCAGGATGGTGGTGTCCACATGGCACAGCCACATGGTGAGCACAGAACATTGGCCACGGCAACAAACTAGCAGGGACCACCCCTCTCCTTCAGGGTCTTGGGGTTTTTGGGCTTTTCTTCTTTAAGGTTAACTCATCACTCCAGCATCTCCAGGCTTGCAATGATCAGTGTAACTGCTCCACTCAACGCAGGGAGGAATCAGCATTAGTGGTTTCTCTCTGCATCCGCCCGCTTCACCATGTGCGTGGGGGAAGGGGTTTTCTGGCAGCACGGCGTAGAGCCACTCATCTGGCATAGCACAAAGCCACCCATTCTGGCAGTAGAGAGGGGCCAGGGTGTCCTGCCACCATGCCCCGGCCCTCCTCCACCGTGCCCAGCTTCAGGTAGGCAGCTGGGTCCTGCTTGTGGGATTCCAGCCTCAGTGAGTGGGATGGGATGGGACCCCCTGGCCGGAGGCTGCCCAGAGCTCCAGGAAACCAAAAGGGGAAGACCCCAGACACTGCTCACCCCTAGCAGTGTCTTTTATCAGGGTGCAGGATAGATGGCAGTGCACCTGGACCCTCTCCTCTAAATCGGTCAAACCTCCCCCGGACACTGTACTCTCAGCAGCATCCTGGCTCCTCTCTGGAGCTGTTTCCCTTTGTCCACTCAAATGGGCCATTTAGCTCTTAATGGTCCCAGCTTCTCTGAGTGGCAGAGAAGCCTTCTGGGGTGGGGTGTCTTTCCCCCTTCCCAACAGTCTAAAACAAAACAGATACTATTTTTGGAAACAAGGAAAGGACAGGTGATACCAAAACCTGCTTTTCCTAATCTAGGACAAAAAGTTTTGAGGGACTGAAGAATCTCACTGTTTTCAACAGACATAATATTTATGGCTTTCTACTAAAATCAATTCCTGTCTTGTAAACGTGAAAGTATGATGGGTGAAAAACGACACAAATCTCTCATCAGGATGCTCACCACAAGGGGAAACTCCCTGCTTCATTTAAGTCAGCTCATACTGTTTTCTCTATATTTCCAACATGCAGAAGCCACCTGCTCCAGCAAGGGAACATAAGCCAGCAGTGTGCCCAAGTGGCCAAGAAAGCCAAGGACATCCTGGCCTGCATCAAAAATAATGTATCCAGCAAGATGAGAGAGGTGATTCTTCCCCTGTACTGGGCACTGGTAAAGCCTCATCTCAAGTACTGGGTTCAGTTTTGGGCACCTCACTACAAAAAAAGGACATTGAGGTGCAGGAGTGTGGCCAAAGAAGGGGACAAAGCTGGTGACGGTCCTGGAGGACAGGTCTTATGTGGAGTGGCTGAAGGAACTGGGGTTTTTTAGTCTGGAGAAAAGGAGGCTGAGGGGAGATCTTACTGCTCTCTCTACAACTACCTGAAAGGAGGTTGTAGAGAAGTGGGGGGTCAGTCTCTTCTAAAGTCTGTGATTCTGTGAAATCACTAGCGATAGAACAAGAGGAAATGGCCTCAAGTTGTGCCAGAGGATGTTTAGATAGGACATCAAGAAAAATTTCACTGCTGACAAAGTGGCCAGGGATTGGAACAGGCTGCTCTGGGAGGTGATGGAGTCACCATCCCTTGGGGTGTTCAAAATAAGTGTATATGTGGCACTCAGAAACATGGTTTAGTGGGCATGGTGGGGTTGGGTTGATGGTTGAATTTTATGATCTTGGAGGTCTCTTCCAACCTTAATGATTTTATGATCCATGCAGCCACTGCCTGGGTCTAGGCTTTACAGAGGTTGGGAGACCAAGCAGCAGGTTCAGACAAAGTAACATTGTTCAGAAAGGAAGCCATGGGAAAACATAAGGAACAAGTACAGAGCTGATAATTACTGGGAGAAACTCCTGGTGCAGAAGTCTCTGGTTAGAAAGACAAGAAGCAGAGCCTGGGAACAGCAGTGACCATTATCCAAGGCTGCTTCTTCACAGCAGCTGGTCAGCAAGCAGGACTGCTTACCTACAGGGCAGGTGTGAGGCAGGTGTTAACACCCCACAGCCCCCACCACGGGGAGCCCTGGCCCCACTCAAAGCCTTGCTGCACCACCCAGTGGTCTCTATCCACATGTTACATTCACGTGATGCTTTGCCTCGCACTCTGTGTTCCGCTCCCTCACACTGGTTGTAGCAGCAGTTTCTAGGCTGTCTTTTTTCCTTCTCTCTCGTTCAGAATGTCCACTCCATTTCTTCTCCATTTCTTAATTCTGTGAAGGTCTTATATCACTAAAATTTTATATAAAAGCTCCTTCCCAGTTTTCACACTGCAGGATAAACAAGGGTACTGACACACTTTCCTGTCCATCTCTTCTATCAGACTCAGTACAACAGCAGCAGCCACCGCAAACAGCCCTTTCAGCTGCCATATGCCCAGGGACACCAGTGTCCTGCCTGTCCCCACTTAGGCCCACAGCCTCCGAGTGCCTCCACTGACACACACCCCCCTGTGCTTTGTAACCCCCCCAAAGCTGAGCACTGAAAGCAAGGAGTTAATTTTACGAGAGAAGGAATTTTTTAAGCCTAAAAAAAAATCATGACATTAGGAAGCTCATTGTAGATTTTACACGAAGAGGTCTTGTCTCTTCATCATGTACATAAATGTCACCCACTGAAAGCCTGTTGTCACAAATGCCTCCCATGAGTGCCAGATCTGTCGGTAACATGCCATAGAAGATGCTTGTTCTTCTAGTAATCTGCACTTTTCAGCAATTATTAATTCCTTAAACATTTAAAACAGACCTTTTCAATTGTGCTTTCACCTCTTGAGGTCATTGCAGCAATCTCAGCTCATGTGGCTCATAGTCCCCCTTTTAGCCTTCATTTTCAAAGACATACAAAGCACCTAGACAAACCAGGAGTCAAAAGCAGACTCCTGAGGCTAAGATCTGTTTTCCCACAAAACTCTTCCATATGTTAATACAACTCCCTTTTACCAGGTTTCATGCATGAGACAACGGACTCTAAAATATTCCTTATCTCAAGGAAAGCACAATAGTCAGGATTTTTCCCCTTTCAGCTCTCAGCTGCTCCTCTCCATGAGAGCAGAGTCTGGAAAGACGATAAGGAGAGTATTCTAGCAGATCTATCCCTCTCTCTTCCTCTATTATTAAGAAAGGGAAAAAAATTAAAAACCCATTACCACCAGAGTGGAGGCAGGCTTTCTGTCAGATAAGCCACTCCTCCACACCCTGTATTCTACTGAAGGGATTCATACTGCGCTCAGTATCTCCTAATGGTTTCCTCAGTTAATATTAAATTGGTTTCAGATAGGAAAAGAAGAATTGTCCGTGGCCTGCACTAAATAATTTACCTTCATGCAGACTGCATAAATGACATTTCAGAAGAGGAACAAACAATTATTGTTCCATGTGACAGTGGCTGGATCCTCACAGATTCAAAGTCTCCACCTCAGACTGTCAGTGCTTTGCTGTGTAACTGACTTCCACTATTTGGTCTTTTTCTTATGCTTTCCAGGTGGCAAGACATTTCACAGGAAAAACACAAAAAGATGGTGTTTTGTAGCTCAGAGCTCTGGAATTAAGGTCTTCCCATTCTTTACAACGGCAAGGCAGCCCCTAGTGTCAGGGCTGGAATTGTCCACATGTGTGAAAACTACATGTGCAACAGCTTCAATGGTTAATCGGATGATCACAGAATCATTAAGGTTGGAATGGATCTACAGATTCACCCATCAGCCTGACCCCACCATCCCACTAAATTGCCACATGTGGCATATAACATATCTGGGGTGACAGGTGACCCAAGAAGCACTGACAGTTCTCTAATGACTGCTTAAGCACTTGCACTTCTCACAAGGTTGGTCGGGGACAGCCACTGCTGTGAAGTTTCCGCTCCATCACCTTCCAGCCCTAGTGCTGCTTTCTCAGTTCTGGGACCAGACAGACTGAAGTCATGCCTAGCTGGTGCTCTTTCAGAGAGTGACCCATAAGAGAAAGCAATGAAGACCACTGATCTCAGCACAAAACCATTCCTTGAACAGCCTTTGCTCTCCTCTTCAGGTCACTATTGGCACATGGAGCAACACAGAGTCTACCCTGACCACAAGCATCCTCCATGGGAAGCTCCCCAGTGCCAGCATCTGTTTTTGAGGGAAATGAAAGCCTCTGGATGTTGTCTTCATATGCCAATCACTACTCAAACCCCTAGAACGGCTCTCTTGTCTACATTCAGCACAAAAGGGGTCCTGAAACAGAACAGACCAAGTGGGGAGCAGTCTACTAATCACTGTACACTTCTGACTTTTACCACATGGTGCAAAGCAGAGCCTCAATTTTTGGTTTGTCTACCCCTTTTACTTTGTATCCACAGGGAAATTACTACCTCCTGGAAGAACTCACATCGTTTTTGACCTTGAGTATGACCTGAGGTTTACCACAGCTTATTTGTCCACATACTGGTTCTAGTTCAAAGGCATCTAGTTTCAGCATCCCCTCTGGTTTTAATGGGAAAACAAACCAAAACCAAAGCCCACCCCTTACCTGTGCAGAAGTAGAGTCTCAAATGTCTGTGCACGACCTAAAAGCTATCACTTCAGACTGCCACAAGCTATGTTTTGTCATCAAAGTAATTTTTTCTTTGCTTGTGCTCTCTCTCTTGTTTGCTACTGGCTACTACAAAAATAAGTCTGTTACACAAGAAATAAAAAATAAACATCACTTGTTCAGAAGAAAGAACCTCAAACCTTTAGATATACTTTGATACTTCCATATTTGTGTGTGTGTTGGGCTTTGCTTGTGTTGGGTTTTTAAACTTATGAATGGATCTGCAGACTTGTTCAAAGTTCTGTTACCCTTTCATGGTTTGTTTACAGAAGTGTATCCTTATTCTTTCTGCTGTTGGAAAATGGGATAATAGAATCTCTTGCTGCTGTCTCAGGGGAAAAAAATTCCTTATTTCTATGCAGAAAAGCCTTTAAGCCTCCTATTGGTTGCCTAAAGCGTGCACGCAAAATACTGAGTAACAGGAGCTGCACAAACTCACATATTTCTCTGTGGTAGTTCAATCCACAACAGCTGAAATTCTGTAACATTTGTTGCTCTACTTTTAAAGATTTGCTGTTTTCAGTGAGCTGTAATCCTTTCCTACTTCAGATCCATAGGAAACCTAACAACTAAAATATCTCTAAGGACATTCAATCTTACAGTCTGCTGAAAGACATAAAAACTTACTTGGTGCTAAACGATTATCCAAAACTCACTTGTCTCAACTTAGTAATTAATTTGTAGAAAAAAAGAAAATCTGTAAACTACATGAGTAAGAATTAATTATTTCCCCTTTCTATGCAGCTATTACTAATAATTATACAAAACATCCCAGTGATTAACTTTCCATTCTCCCAGTAACCCAGAACATTCCAGCAGTCCAGCTTTCAAAACCAATGCTTCCCAGCCCGGAACAACTCCACCTTTTACAAACATTCCCTTTGAAAGTCATTCCACCATTTCAATTTACTTACCTTTTCCAATAGATTTGATCAGTTAAATAACTATTTCTGAGGAAGCAGCAGCGCTCCTGTGGGTATCACAGGCACTGTTCCATAGCAAGCAGCCCAGCTTCCACAGCTGTTTAAAAGCAGAGACCTTAAAAACTCAGTGTGCTGCTTATATTCCAAAGTTTTGCCTTTGCCTTTAGCTGTCCCAAATCCCACCCCCTAAAAAGCTCTTCAATGCCAGCAACAGGAATTGCTGTGTAGATACCTGTTCTCCTCTGCTAATCACTAACATCAGCCTCTGCCAGGAGCTCAGAAAGAAGGCTATCTTGAAGAAGTCTGGGGACAAGCTTTTAATCCTGCTCTATGACTGTCCTTCTTACAGTCAATTTTTTCTCAGCATCAATATGTAAATGAACACCTTGTCCTGAGGTTTAATCACTGTTTCTTTATTTGTTTCTAAAAGCATTCCAAATCCTTCAAAATTACTCAGAAGGAGACCTGTAGCATCTTTTAATAATTAGTATTGTAAGAAGTAAGTAATTACATTCATACTCAGCAAGTTCCAGCTCCCTTTCTGCAGCTGCCTTTACATAAAAATATAGGAGAAATCTGGTGCATGGCTGGTAGGAAAGACATGTGCTCTCTGTCAAGCTCCAGGTGCTGCAAAGCTCAGAAACACTGACACTCTCACCCCCCAATGAGTTTATAGCATTTGGCCCTTGTCATTGCAAAGGTAACCTGGAAGTCTGCATCTGCCACACCACTCCCTCACAAGCATGTATTTTTGGAACTCCAGTAGCCATTCCAGTGGAATATTTTCTCTGCTTCCTATTTGTACTCTTGCTAAGTGTATCTTGTGTGATCTATACTTCAAGGGTGGCTCTTACTCTCATGGCAAATCCTTGCCCCAGAGTAGGTTTGCAGCACTTAAATCTTGAGTCTTGTAATGGCACTGACCACTGGTACAATCCAACACCATTTCTGTAATTCATAAGGAACTGCAATATTAGCCTCCCACATTCCACAGTATTTGAGCAAGGACCACCTACCATCTGCACACCAGGGCTCTATAATTCCAATGTGGAAAAAGTAAGTAAACGCTTACCAATGTCATCAGCTTTTTGTCAACCCTCCTAATCCTGTCTTTGCAGAATGCCCATATTTTTCAGATAATCTGCTCCTGGGAGATGCTGGTAACCTCTTCCATGAATCTTCCCAGCCATCCAGAGGTAAGACAGCCTTATAAGACTTCTGGAGGTTGTTACCTCAACAAAGCCTGTGTCATTCCTGGGTCATTTGAGGAAAATTTCTAAGAACTGCTCTAATTCATTTGCACACAGCCTACAGGTCTTGAGTGAGGTTAGTCATCTCTACCTATGAAAATTTCCATTACTTGTTCTCAGTTCTATGTGCTGTTGCCACTAAAAAGAGAACATTACAAGGAAGCTACATATTTATTTCAGGCATTTCTACTTGAAGCTTGGACACAGTAGCAGTTTCTTTGCTTATATTCTCAAACCTCTTTCCAGAGAGTAATCAATTCAACAAACTTTCTTGTGCTGTCTCAGAGCTACATCACCAGTGTTTCTATTGCTGTCTGTTCTTTCCTAGCACCTCCGCTTTTATCAAATAAAAATCAGCCTCTGACATAGCTCTACCCATACAGCTCAGCTTCTCTTCAGCATCTCATGTGGACAGTGTTCTCACAAGTAACTTGGTTATTTTACTTTAAAAGAGAACTGCTCTTTATATTATCTTCATGGAAAAGGATTCATAGCATCAACTCCCATAAAAATGTGCCCTGCTTCTGGATACTAGTACAGATTAGCAATCGATCAGAGACCAACAGAATTATTTTGTGCTGAATTTTTTCTAACTGCAGGTAAAGGTACATTGATTTTAGCATCTTCAGCCTTTAAATTGTGGTACTGATGTTGCTCTGCAGTCTTCTCTGTGACGGGCTCAAGGGTAAACTTTAGGTTATTAGCCCCTGTGGCACTAAGATAAAAGGAGTTCCCAGGCTGCTCTCCTGATGTAAAGCTCCGATCAAGCAGCAGTCAACCATTCATTTTCTGCATAGGTGAAATTAGGTCCCTCAATTCTCTACATGAAGTTCAAGAATATGCAGCTAATTACTTCAGTGGAGCAGTTAGGCACTGCCAAAAGTGATCCCATAAGGTCCTAGACAGTAGCCTGCCTCCAGCCAGCAGGTATCAACGTCTCGTGTGACAGTGCTCAGTTCAGCTCAACAAAACTGTGATCATTTGACTGCTTCTCATGAAAATCAGTCTTCCTGTCTTATTTGCAATGATGTAGAAGATGACACTAGGAAAAGAAGCTCTAAATAGAGTTGCTGTTCTCCTGCAGAGATCTTTCCTATCGCTTCACCCTAAAATGACTCTTTGCAATCAAGTTAGAATAGACAACAATGCACATGTACAATGAATCAGACATTCACAATGGGACATACTAACAAAATCTTTACCCCAGTTCCATGTTCTAATGCAGGATACAGATTACCTGTATTACATTAAGAAACACAGAGAAAATCAAAAGGGTGACAGCTGTTATCTTATTAGCAGAAAATTAAAGCACCTGAAAGCATAATTAACTGAAAAGATAAAGAGCTTCACTTTTGGAATCCACAGAATCCCTTAAATTAATGTGTTTTTTAGGCAATGTATTCTGTCAGTCTCAAGAGTTCTCTTCAGACTTTACTAGGAGGTTAGAAAACATGACTGAATACTGATATAAAATCCAACGCATAAGAATAGCACAGAACAGTAACTGCAAAATGCTGTTAGCATATTTACATTTCAAGTTCCATTTATGTCTCTAACTAAGCAAATAAACTACCATTACTCTTGCATAAAAGAACACAAGTTTAAGTATACCTATAAAATGTTAGACAAGAACAGAGTGCTGCCAGTGTTGCATGTGTTGTGCAGGACGACAAGCTTAACGCTACTGTAAGATATATGAAAGTTGATTCCAGCAATTGCACTACACCATCATCTAAGCAACTACTGTCTCAAACTCTGGCAGAAACCCAGTGTGTGCAACACTCTATCATCATATTCTGAATAAACTATAGCAAGATTATGTTTGCATTTTTCACAGATAAAGCCGAACAAATGAAGGAACAGTAGGTCTTACGTCACTTGAATGCAAGTGGAAATCTGCTTTCTATTTGTTTAATTTGATTAATTCAAGGATTTTCATCAATGACTTCTTACAGGAACAGCAAATAAATTATATCTTTACAAATTTAAAGAATTATAATCTTTATGACAGTAAGTAATAAAACTTGGTGAATTCCCAATACTGACGATGACCCCCATTAAAACTCTTTTCCTTCTCTGGAACTTGACAGTATTTCCCCCAAAGCTGTGCCATCTCCTGAGTGTTTGGTTACTTCACACTATGTGCTGCTCATAAAGGCTTTTTTCCAAGAGACAATAATACAAACCCTTAAATATAAGTAACACATATTAGTTCTTTAAATAATGACCTGAAACATTAGTACAGAAAAGCAGGGAGTTTTATCCCTGCTCCTCCCTCTACCAAGCCAGGTTTCATCTACAATAGCAGTTAGGAATGACCCTCAGAAACAAAACTGCAGAAAGATGGCTGTCTTTCAAAACTATTCTGTCTGTTAGCACAACAATGTCCTTGTTTCTCCAGGCATCACTATTCTGCCATAGTAGCAGCACTGGTACATAGCCAGAGTTGACGTTATACTAATAGAAATTACCTGGATCTCATGTTGCCCTTTTGGTTACTTCAGTTGACACTTGCCACACATGGCACAGTAAGAAAGAAAAGCTTCCCAGATGAGCAGACCAACCCTCTTGCAACACAAAAAACGCAGACACATGACCATCATATGAAAGAAGGTGAAAAAGTCAGCATGTGCTGTTTGCTAATAAACTTGCCCAACACAGCCAGTGCCACCCCTTCTAAGGAACAGCAGATAACCACTCAAGGCAGCTGTTCAGCCGAGCCATAGCCCACTCTTCTGTACATAGAATACATCTCTTTTGGATTAGAATGGGTATGTTGGATATGATGCAAAAATAGGGCTAATGTTTGGTTTAGGGGGCTGCTCCTATTTCTGTGGAACTTCCTAACCCACTCTTTGTTTTCTTCACACATAATAAGCTGAGGGGTTCAAACAGACCAACAAGACCTCAGGTTTTCCAGTAGCCACAGCTTGCATTGTAGCTTGATTTTCAAAGCAATCTATGCAGCTGTTCTGTCCAAACAGAAGCACATTTACACTGCAAAATTCTTCCACAACTTCTACCTTTAATACACTTCAATTAAAATGTGAGGCTAACAGTCTGAAAGAAACTAGATTCCTACAACTTTGATGAAAACAGGTAGTAGCAAAGAAAACTGCTATTGATACTTTGATTTATGCTGAGGGAACAATCAGAATCAGGCACTGGGGAACCCATCTGGAGAGCACCAACACGACAGTCTCTTCTGCAAAAAGACTGTGCTCACAGCTGCTTAGAAATAAGACAGTCCACAGGAAATGAGGCATTACCAATCATGTTGGTCAAAGAACTACTTATAATACAATGTGCACATGACAGGTAGCTTCTTATCTTTAGACGTTTTTTAGTTCCTGCATTTCTTTTCCTTGCAATTGAGTTGCCTGATTCTGATGGCTATACACCCTTCACTAACATTTCAGATAGTGATATGTATTCTGTAACAATTCTTGGGGGGCTTTGCCTTTGTTTCCCCATGTTTTGTTCCGCATTTGCCTCAGTTCCCTTGGAGAGCAGAATATACATCGCAAAATGCATTTTGATGACTTCTGTGCCCCAGGGGCTCACAGGCTGGCCCATCTCTTTTTACAATAAATGCAAAGAAACCATCAGTCATATCCTTCCAAAGAACAACCTTTACAAATATTGTTTACTTGTCTGAACACAAGATATCCTCCTACCCTTCAAAATAAATGGCTGATTGATGGGTAGGCAAAAGCTTTTGCTTTGATGAAATCAAACTGACATCAGTTTTCATGCTCTTTGCTGTCTGAACAGTATCAAGCTGATCAGATTTGTAATTCTCCTGAAGCACACAACACCAAGCAAAAACCTGCAGTACCCTTTGCCAGACTTGAGTTGTCCTGTGTAAGTTGGTGAGTAACACATGCAACAGATAAAAATCCATTGTATAAGCCGCTTTTTACAACTATACAGAAATAATTCAGCTTCTCACAACAGCTTCATTAGGCAAGATGAGTACAGACTAGAAATGAGCTGCAACTTACCCAACTGTCATTCGTTCTACAATTTATGTTGTTTCTTTACTTTTTTAGATCACTTACTGCAGAAGGTTAACCATTTGTTAGAGCTAACAAAGAAGGCAAAGTAAATAATACTCATACATGACTTTTTATCCAAGTGCAGCTGGCAACCACTGACCCTACAAACGGCTTTTCTTGTATAGCTAAATATAGTAGCTTTTATAGTAGGAAGGATGAAGTTGGAGAGTCTGTGTATTATCATGGAAGAAAGATGACCAGAACAACTGTATGCCATGCAACTTAAGGTCCCATGAGCTGGTACATTAATCAACCCAATTCCCCAGATCAGCACAAAGTGTATACAACTACTTACACACACATCGGTCAGAGCCCTGGCTAGACTTTAACTGCCCAGACTGTGATATAAGTTGTGCTGAAATACCTTACTATTCCCCTTCCAGAAAAGTGGAACATTTTAAAAGTAAAGATCTGTCTGGGGACATAAAATCCATCTGGCAAAACCTTGCATTTTGATTTGCAGAGCGATACCGATTACATTTTCTTATGCTGTACATGCCTAGGTGTCTTCCTGGGTTTGTCACGTCTATCACACTGCATAAGGAGAGCACCTCTGCATCTTTTCAAGACACACAATTTTTCAACACAGACATTTTAACAGAGAATAGTTCAATTTTGAACACTGTAATTTAAAACATGTTCTTTTAGCACTTTAAATATACTTCTGTTTTATTCTTCTTTATGAAAGAAAAAATTCATCTCCACATACTCTTAAAATGATAGAAAATGAGATTTCCTTTGTCTCAGGAAGCCACTGCAAAATAACAGAGAACAGATTTGTAAAACCTGTTTAACTCAGTGTATTCCTCCTAGGCCTGAAGTCCTCTGTGCCACACATGTACAACTTGTTAAAAAGAGATTTTGCTAATGTCTCAATGAAACAGACATAATAATAACATAAAATGCATACATACATACATAAAATAACAAGCAACACATGTATTTGAGGAACTCCATATTAGAACATTTACCAAACTCCATAAAACCTTAAATGCTCAAATGGTCTACAAGCCTTTATGCATCTCATACCTCAAACAGTAGACAATTTATCTAGTCTTGACAGAAAATGGCACCAGGTAAAATACAAACTGAAGGATATTAATAATTACGTAAGAAATAAGTAACCAGTTTTTCCTGGGCAAACAGAACTTGTACAATTTGATTTGTAAAAATTACGTATATAATTTTAACATGATTGAAGTAAAATAGAAACTAGTGATAAACAAACTGTATAAACTGGCCACAGCCACTGACCAATAAAAAAAAAGCTCAAGCTAGAGAAATTACCATAGGGAGTTGTAACTTACCAGCTTCTCAAACAGCAGAAGACTGTACAGATGTCTTGAGAGACAGAAGTCTGTAAATATTCTGCTCTAATAGCTTAATTGAATTGAGATAGCTAAGGATTCACAGTCAGTAAAACCAGACAAAGTGATTGGCATGTCTAAACTATCAAAGAAAATATTACAATTGGCCTTTAAATCTATTTAAATTCTCCACTTGAGTGTTTTTATACATTTTAGAAAAAAACACTTTTTTCAGGTTTTTTATGACCCCAAATGACAAAAGCTTTTTCTTTAAACCAAGTCTAACATTTATAGTCAAATAAATGGAGAAGGAAAAGCCAGCAGATGCACACCTAGGGGACATTAAGTATATGCTGTCCTCGCACATTCAGATCTGTGTTCACTATGCCTTTTATAGAAATATCTTCATCTAAGCTTTCAAAGCAAAACAACCAATCACACTATCCAGCAGACCATTATGGAAAACACGACCATGAAAGATAAAAAAACAAAACACTGAAAAACAGGGACTGCAAAACACAGCCTAACAACATCACTATTATTTTAACAAGATTTCTTCCCCAGATCTCATGCTTGCCGAGTAATTATCACAACCAACTCCACATTGCTTGGAAAAAGTTATCAATACGTAAATGTCAAAGAATTATCAATTCTTAATGTATGAGTTGCTCTCTTCTTCTTGCAAGAGGGTGACAACTACAGACATTTTTTGAAGGAAAGTTTGCCAAATTAACCCTTTTATCTTTCATGAGCATCTGCAGCCAACTTCTGCTTTGGTCACTGACTCCAGTGTTTTCTTTTAATTTTTTTTTAAGAGAGGAGGCACCAACTCAAAGAAAAGACTTGTAAGTCCTGCAGTTTCAAATTCCTTCTGTAGCTCATCCAGTGTTGAATATTCTTTGACTTCAAACGTCTGAAACCTACATTGTAAAGGGGAGACTCATGAATATGCTTAGATTTGTCAGAATGTAATTATCGATTCTGTTACTTTTCTATCCATAACAGTACTAAATTATACCTTTTATGCTGTGACTGTACTTTTGTCTCACACAGTACACTCATCATTTTCTCTTTGCATTTCTTTCCACTCGAGTCCACATCTACCTTAGAAGTTTTGTGAAGAATGAGGTACTCCTAGATAACAAAAAAGAGCAGAATATTAAATGTCACCGAGCATCTTTGGAGTTGAGTGAAATACAAAAGTCTGTAAGAAACATAAAGATTTTTTAATTCAGCACATAGCAATCAAGCTTTGAAAGTGCCCATCTCAAAAAGTATGAGATTCTTTCTATTCATCAGCTTAAAGTGCAATCTTAACTGATCCAGAGAACAGGAGTTTGAAAAGCCAAAACATTCTCCTCCAGTATCACCACAAGAGCCTGCCTAGTGCAGTGGGAGCTCCTAAGTACAGACAAGTTGCAAGTCCAGGTGTGCACTAGGAGCACCATGTAGTCTAAGTTAAAGAAAGAGTTAGTAAATGGGCTAGAACTACGTCTGTTATTAATTTCTCATCACAAATTTTCTGGTTTCTAAGACATTTGGAAAATACAAGAAACATAGGTATAGTGCAGTCAGGAAACACAAGGAGCACAGGGGTATAATTACAGTGGGAAGCAAAACAATACAGGCCACAGGTCTGCTCTTAAATAAAGAATTAAACTCTTGGACCTTCCTACTCTCCTAATGATCAATTTGCTTCCAAAATTGTTAATCTTAGAAAAACACACACAAAATATTCAGACCCATTGGTTTCAGTGGTAAATCAATAGAACTAGTCAACATTCATTGCTCTTGCACCTTAATGTTGCTCCTGTCACCCTGAAGAAGAATCAATATTATCTTGCCCATGAACATCAGTCTTCCAGTCAGCTTTAGCTCTGAAGCCCATTTTTCCACAGTTTTGACATATTTTGCCTTTGCTCTCATGTGATCTAAATGCAAAAGAAGCATCCAGATACAATCCTCTGTACTTGTTCCTTCTGACAAAGTAGTTTTTTCATTGCAAACTGTTGCCGGTTGCCTAATGACATATTTCAGATCCTGCTGTATCCAAAGCAGCAGATCATGTACCATGGGTTCAGAAAGATGCTTCTTTGCTTGTTCAAGTAATTTATCTTTCACGTCCATACACTGGGCCCTTGTAAGCTGGTCTGAGCTAACAGAAATATCTGGTAAAGTTGATGGATAATTGACTGGTAAATGAAATAACAGCTTTAAAAGCACATCTGTATCCAGCAGTTCTTTCACGCTGATTTGAATTCTGAATGTGATTCCATGCGTCTCTGGAAAAGTATCAAAAAATAAACATTAATAGTTTGCTTCAAGTTGAAATACATGTATATTATTGTTGTATTACTTTCTTCAACAATTCAACTCAACTGACCGCCATTCTATGTAAAATAAGGTGGATGGGGTTTTTTTTGCAGAGTGGGGCGTTGCAACCAGTATTTAAAGCTATGCTAGCAGTGAATCCTGAAATGAAATACTTCCATCTCACACTAGAAGGAAAGCTATTAACACATTCTAAAAAACATTTTCTCTCTTAGAAACACGTAAGTCAGCTTCTACAGCAAAATGGCAGCACCAAGGACAACCAAAAATAGACTCTTCTCGATAGATTCAGTACTACTCTAGCATTGCTCCTAGAGAAATATGTAAGGCTTCTAACACCAATACCAGTGCAAGGCAAATAGACTTGTACTGAGTATTTTTAAGACAACCAGTTGAAAGCACTTCCACACTAAATAAAACTCAGAAATCAAAGTATCAGATTTTTTGTCCCCTACAAGTTAATTCTCTTCTGCCAATTTATTTACATTTACAACAGTTGGATTGATGTAATGCAGGCTCCACACATACTCACATAAATTATGTGCATGTAACTGCACTTCTCTCAAAACCTGTGGTGAGACTACTTTAGAATTATTTTCAGAGTCAAAAGGATATCCCCAGTATTTAACAGAAAGGGCAAAAAAAACACATCTTTGTAATAAATGACAAAACGAAAGACGCTGAATGTGAAAGTTGCACACAGTAATTCCTGCAGTAAAACCTTCTGGACTAAAACAATTTCAAAGAAAAACACAGAACTTCATGAAGTGAAAAGCAGGCACAAAGACCGAAGTTACTTTTGCTTCACTGCCATGAGCTAAGAGGGCAAAAGATAAAAGACAATCTTCTTCAGATGTTTAGAAGTGAAAGGATGTTCAAAGAAGTGAAGCAGAGAACATTTCACCTCTATTCTTTAAAAAAATTGCTAAAATGTCAGGTTGATTCATTCTATGAGGGCAGAAGAAGCCAGATTTGAAAGGCCGATTAGAGCAGAAATGAGTTTCAGGGAAGCTTTTTTGAAGTGACCCACCTTCTTCTCCCTCTACCTTATCTTACCTTCCTTTACGTGACAGCTAGTTGAATTATGTTTGATTAGTATTGCTGACACCACTAACCAGCCCCAGTGCTCTCTATGATTTTATATTTGAACCCTACCAAATAAGTGAAAGAATCTAAAAGTGGCTTGGACAGACAGAAACACTTAAGAGAGCTTAGCCAAGGCCTTTTTATCAAACCTTCTTCCTGGGTCACACAAGAACTCTTTAGGTCAGAGCAGTCAGAAAAGAAGCAAACCCTCCAAACCCAGTAATCAAACTCTAGCATTACTATAACCCAAATATCTGAAAACATTACTCCCTGACCAGTCAAATCCAGTGCTGGAAGTAGTGACTGCAAATCCAACCAGTTAAATTACACCCAACCACATTCATACCTACTAGGCACTACATGTCAAAGCCTTGTTCCTTGCCAATGGGAGTTGGCCTCCAGCCTTCAAAGACCTTATGAAGCACACCAACCTCAGACTACTTTAAGGCAAGACACATGACAGCCATGGAAGAGATCCTCATCTCAACAGCATCCATCCAGCAGCACCTGGCTCTCACTCAGAGGCAAATGCTATGCATAATAATACACAGAAGAAGAAAAGCCTGCACTGGACTGCCTGGCAGCCATGGAGGGACTCTGCACACAGCTGAGCACCTTCCGGATGCCTATTATGCAGGGTAGCCCCAGCAGTTATGTAGACAGCTGAAAGAAAGCTGCATTTGGCTGAATGGTATCTGCATTGCTATATCCCTGGCCATGAACCACTTCAAAATAAAATGCACAGCCCATAAATGAGCTGAAGGACTCTACTCTATTGCCAGTTTACCTGCAGTGACAGAAAAACATGCTACCTGTCTGATAATCCTCCTAGGATTTTTTCCACTAGCTTGTCATAACAGATCTCACCAACTCAGAAGTAACTGAGGGATAAACAGACAGACCAACCCTGCCCCTTTGGCAAGGGCCTCCTGCTGTAGTCATCACATTCTTAAGATTGCAACAATCTCACGCCTTTCCCTCTGATGATGAACTAATAATCCGCAGAAAGCAGCACAACCTTGCATGCCAAGGTATATCACCCTGAGCCATCACAAAAAGCCCAGCCGTGCTCATTTACATCTACTTCAGACGGACTTTTAAAACGGAGAATTGGTTCAAAACACTACTGGGCCTAGAGCACGTTAAGTTTATTTAAACATTCCAGCATCCATTTTCTGCATCAATACTGCAGACGTCTGGCAAAACAAAGAGCAAACCACAATCACCCTGCACAACAAGGCTCTGAAGAATTATTCCCTTTGTTTGCACATACTGCAAGGTCTGAGTTGTCTTCATAGGAAAATGGTGATTATTTCTGAAATAAAAGGTTGGGTATGCCAGTTCCGCTGGCATTTAATGTGCTAATAAGACTAAACTCAATACCTTTTAACTCATTTTCCCCATAGCTGCGTGCTTATCAGTATATTTAGCTCTAGCATACTTCAGATTTTTTCTTATGTTCCCCTTCAACCAGACAGCCATCTCCCTCCTCTCCTGCCCAAAGGCATTTTATGCAACACATGCAGCCTATTTTTAAAATTCAGAAAATGGCACCTACTAACATACAAGCTTTGAATATATAAACATGCTTCTATAGCGAATTTGGTGAGCAAACCAGAAAAGACGAGATTAACAAGTAAATTATGGATTTTTATCTGTAGTGCTAATCTATAATAGATATGTAAGGTTAAAGAGATACGCTGTAATTAATTCATTTAAATTCATCTACACACTGGTTTTGATAAAAACTTATTTTGCATTTTGAATACTTCATTGTTAAATTCCAGAATGCCAAAGATTTTAGAATACCAATACCAAGAGAACTGCAAAAGCATTTCCTTACCATCATTAAAACTGTAACACACACACCCCCAATCGCCTCCATTTTGATCCTTTGCATCTACAGGCAAATCACTGTTAACGCATTAGAGACAGCATAACGCAACAGCCCATAACGTAAGGTACTTCTGTGCACCATTTGCAAATGACAGCTTACGTGCTTTGGAGAGATAAAACAAACCTAATTTAATGAATACAGAAAAAGTTAGTTGTGTACAAACTACAGGATTTCATAGATCCAAGGTAAGAGAAACATGAAACCCAAACTAAGAAAACCACCAAGAAACACTGCGGTATAATCTTGTCAATTCCACCGCAAAACAACGGAAATCAACCAGATACAGATAATCTTAACTATATTGAATGCAGCCTGGATAAAAGCCCTGCAAGCTGACATACCATCAATATAAAAGTGATGGCTGTTATTCTAGTGTGCTTGTGGCACTTCACTTTATGTTCCAAGAAGGTATCTAATCCTTTTACGCCCTGGTAGTTTATAAATGCACCACCATTTTTCTATATGTGAAGCACAGAGAAGGATGTGGATACACTTTTCTAATAGATTTGAAGGAAGAGCCATTCACATGCAACATTCAGGTAAGTTCATGCTTTTTAAAATAAACACATGTTAAGCCTGGACACTGTCTTCAACTGCACCTTAAACAACATTCCTGAACTTTTTAAGAAAATAAAACTCAGACATATTTTAAAAATACAACTATAAATACACATTAGAAAGTGGTAGGATTAGCTGCCTATGGTGGCGCAAGAGGAGTGTCATACTGATCTAGATGCAAAACAATTCTATTTTCAGATTATCCCAGTTAATTGTGCTGCACGCAAACACAGGATACAAAGTTCTCTTTTCAAGTAATCACCTGCTGTTCTCTGTAGAATTATTTCAACAAATATTTTCAAATAAAATATTGGGGTTTATTAATTTATTAGTAAAATTTTAATTTAAGTGAGCAACTCAAGAGGAGTCACATGCAACTTCACACAAAGCAGCACACGGTTATTTTCACACGATCGCAGCATGGTTAAGGTTGGCAGGGCCCCCTGGAGGTCTTCTCCAAGTCCCTTGCTCAAGCAGGGATACACATTCTGCAGGACTTCACTGCATCTCAAATAGCTGCTTGCTGTCCACCCCTCTTGCTGGGAAGCAGGACAGCACACGGTATGTGTATGTGTGTGTGTCTCCAACAAACACATGAGAGCTATCACATCCACGCAAAGTACAGAACAAAATTTACTTATGATCTGGATCTGAGCAGACATGCAACTCTTTACAGAGCCCACCTAACACTTCCTTCAAGCTTCATAGTTACTGCTGTGGTACACTGGAGCTCCTGAGATGTATTCTCCTTTGCTGAAGGTGTATCTTCAAAGCACTGTGACAGCACAGACTAAGAAAATCACCTCCTAAATTATTTTTGGATGAGCAGCCACGATGGTTGGTGAAGAAAACATGAAATTATGGTGTCTAGACTTACTACATTCCTCGCCCACGGTATCCATCAGTTGATGGAAGCCCTGCAAACCTTCCCACCCACAGCAAACACACCAGACTCTTGAGCACCGTGGACAACCCACAGCTGTACACGTGCTGTTCGAGGTGAAAAACATTCGGCACATCCTAACGCCCAGATTACTACCTTACCACCACAAAAACCCCTGCTCTGGTTACACGTTTGAAACTTCTGTGCGCAAACAGCAGCCAGCCCAGCCCCGGGGCTCCCTGCAGGCCCTGCCAACAACCCAACCAAGCTGCCACTGCACCCTCCAAGAGGCCGGCAGCAGCCGCACGGCAGGGGAGAGCCAGGATTGGAGCACCTGGCGCTGCTGCTAACGGCGAGATGAAGCCGGGGGTAACCGCTCACCCCCACAACACACCCCTCACACACACCCCGGCCCACGGCCCCGAAGCACCGCCCCTCGAGGCCGAGCAGTGCAGAGTCGCGCGAGGGTGCCGAGCTAAGGAGTGTGACTGGGAGAGCGCGGCGGTGCCGGGCCCAGCCCTCGGCCGAGCAGCGCTACCGCCTTCACCTGAGACCGCCAGCACCTCGCAGGCGTCTGGCTCGCAGTAGATGGCGGTAAGAGCTGACAGTTCCTCCAGCGCCAGCTCCGACATGGCCGCAGGACGGCGGTGGCGCCCCCTCTCTACGGTAGATTCGTCGCCGCGGCCGCCAGGGGGCACCGCCGCCAACCTGGCACGGCCCTCGGGGAGGGGTAGCTGGTGGGCCGGCCTTAGCAGCGACCGGCACCTCCGGCGGGGTAGCCCCGGGGTTAGCGGAGGCAGCGTCAGCCCTTCTCTCGGTGCTGACAAAATGGCCGCTGTGGGCAGCAGGTGCTGGCTGTACAGCGCTGTGAAAACAGGCTCTGACCCACAGGGAGAAATAACCCCTCGGGGAGAGGACAGTCAGATGAACAGAGGAAGTTCCACCCTAATATAAATGTGTGCTTTAGTACTACTACATAAGTTTTGCGGTATTCAGCTGTCATGGGTTCATAACCCTGTTAACAGCGGCTGACTGAGGTCTGCTGCATTCGCTGGTTATCATTAACTCCCAGGTGTAATCAACTCAAAATAAACACTCGGACTCTTCTGCTATTCAAAAATCACCTCGGGACGTTTACTTTTCGATGAAGAGTCTATCACGTTATTGTTAATTCCCTAAATTCTGTTGAAATAACACAGAGCATGAGAGTGCAGACATGGGTGTTGAGTGATGCGAAGAGGCTGCCAGGTTCAGTGGGTGCATCTGTCACAAGGCTATGGTAGAAACTGGCCTTAAAAGTGCCTTGCTCTATTGTTAAGAACTTTCTCGCCCCTGGTCTTTCCCCCTTCTCCTCATCCGCTTTGCATATTACATTGTACATGTTTAAATAAAAAAAGTAGATGTAAATGTCTTTTAAATTGACACTATCGCAAGACACTGAGGTCCCTATGAATAAGTTACCGCACTCTGACATTTAGAAGTCATCAAATGAGACTGTATAATGTCAGCTTGATATTTTTCACACTGTGAAAATATCAACTTCATGTCAAAGATCTAAATTCCATCTTAATGTAATAAATTTTCTTGTATTTGCAGACTAGTGAAAATGCTAAATATTTAAATTTGAAATGAACTTCTACAGTTACAATCTGGCCTTCATATTCCATTATTATTTAACTGAAAGTCAAGATCTCATTTTCCCTCTTTTTATGATTTCTTCAAACATCACCGTGTTTGACAGAATAACATTAGCCATATTAATTTTCCTGTGTGGATGCTTTCCCATCATTATACAGCAAATAAAACAAAAGTCTTACTTTTTAGAGTTGGCCTGTATTAAACCAGCTCCAGGATCATGCCATAAATCAATCAGGATCAGGCCACTGGCAATAGTAGTATCCTCCACTTTTCTCAATTTGCTGTAATTATGGCCCAAACCAATTAGTGTTTATATATGAAACTGTGCATTTGGACTGTTTTTCCCCCAACCAAGTGCTGAGTAAGAGAGTAGGAGCAGACAGATACCTGGAAAAAAGCATCAATTTGGAACATCCATCCACATCTTACAAGTGTTATTTCCATGCTAGTAGCCACCCAGCTACTGCAGTGACAAGCAATCTTTACATGTACACATACACACCAGGAGGCATCAAAGGACCACCAGGAAAAGTCACAAATCACTGTGTTTGCTTATTTGGTAGTCATGAGACAAACATTAATGAGGAACCTATAACCACAGCCAAGTGTGGTGGCTGACTTGTGCAACACAAATCACATCCATCTTTCAGCCCTGCAACACAGCAGTCGTTCTTCTGTTTTCTGCTACAACGCTGACCACTCTAATGCAGCCAGAAGTGTGTTCTCACCAGCTAGAACTGTTGTGAACTGACTTAAATAGCAACAAGCTTTCAGATACCCAATAAAGAAGTCAGTCTTGCTGTAGTAACAGTATCATTACTATAGAGGTTTCCCCAAATGTGGCTTGTACAAAAATGGCAGAGAAATCAATGTGAAAACCTGTACAATCGCTCCAAATTAGCCAGAAGTCAAAACTTCAAACAGAAACAGCAGCCCCTACATTGTGCAAATTGTCATAAAATATGCAGATGTTTTGCCTCAGCAGTCTCAAATACCACTAAGTAGAAAAGTCATCAATTTGATGACCCAAAATACATGGTTTTTTAGAGTTGGAATAAATTAATTTATCAAAAAAATTATGTTGCAAATTAAAGCTGACAGAATTTGTGTCGTTCTAAGGTTTTATTCAACATTTTCATGAGGTGTTGCCCACTGGGTTTTGAAAATGAGTTAATGAATTCTTATTAATATATTTTTAAGTAGCCTTATCTAATTTGAGGGGGGAAAAAACAGATCAGATTAGAAATCTTTTCTATTCCTTTCAAGTATTTTAGTAGGAAGTTTTTCAAGGATTTGTGGTCTAGCAGAGCTTTTTAAAGGCACGTGCATTTATCCTCCATGCATCAAACTGCTCTAAGTCAATTCCCTAAGACACTTAATCTTTTGGCAGATGGAAACTCATTTTGAAATTCTGCTAATGATCAATTAGAGCATTAGCTATCTCTACAGACAGGAGGTTTATGGGGTCACAGCCTTCAGAAGCTGGAGGCAAGAACAGCAGCATGTAAGAAAAATAGCTAAAACTTTCTGTAGTTAGCACAAAATTGGCAAAACATCAGAAAACATAAATCATTACTTAGTCTTTAATGTTATGGGGATTTTTTTGGTCATAATATGTTGAAAACAAATGTGACTGCTTCTAAGAGAGGCCATGATCCGATCTGAACATTAGCAAAGAAACTATTCTTTACAATTTTTTTACTGGGGCCTAATAACAATCCAAATGCTTCTAATTTTCACATTCCTCTTTGAAAAGTGCACTCATTCAGACTCTAGCCATAAAAAATATGTGCCCATGCTGCAAGTACGCAGACACATCTTTTAAGGAGCTGCCACTGGTTTGCTGATAAGTAAAACATCATGGTGTTTCTCAGCGCTCAGTTTTGGGGCCAGTCTTTTTTGACATCTTCATCGATGATCTGGACATGGGGATTCAGAACACCCTCAGTCAGTTTACAGACAATACCAAATTGTGTGGGAGTGTTGCTCTGCTCGAGGGCAGGAATGCTCTCCAGAGGGACTTGGACAGGTTGGATCGATGGGCCAAGGCCAATGGTATGACTCCTGCATTTCACAGTATCACAGTAATGATAAGGCTGGAAAAGACCTTGAAGATCATCCAGTCCAACCTAAAACCAGCCAAGTAACCCTAAATATCTGGTATCTAGATCATTTTGCAACAACCCCAGGCAATGCTACAGGCTTGGGAATGAGTGGCTCGAAAGCTGTACAGCACAAAAGGATCTGGGGGTGCTGGTAGACAGCCAGCTTCATATGAGCCAGCAGTGTACCCAGGTGGCCAAGAAGGCAAACAGGATGCTGGCCTGGATCAGGAATAGTGTGGTCAGCAGAAGGGAAGTTCCTGTGCCCTTGTACTCAGCCCCTGTGAGGCCTCATCTTGAGTACTGTGTTCAGTTCTGGGCCCCTCATTACAGGAAAGACATTGAGATGCTGGAGTGTACCCAGAGCAGAACTACCAAGCTCGGGAGGGGTTTAGAGAAAAAAGTCGTATGAGGAGAGGCAGAGGGACCTGTGCATGTTTAATTTGGAGCAGAGGAGGTTGAGGGGGGGACCCGATTGCCCTCTACAACTATCTGAAGGGAGGTTGTAGAGAGGTGGCCTCTTTTCCTTGGTGACTAATGACACAAGCAGGGGCAATGGTCTGAAGTTGAGGCAGGAGAGGTTTAGATGAGGTTCTAAGATCCAGGTGTAAGCAAAAGAAGTCAAAAGACTGAAGTGTCACTTAGTTTAGTAAATACTGGGGACAGATCTCTTTCAAAAGTAGAGTGCTGTTTTTGAAAGGAGTGTTTCTACTCTCTATAAAACACAGCATTAGAAAGAGTCTAGAAGTTAGCCAGTGCTTAAGTTAACCAATTTCCTTCATTTTCAGCTGCAAAATTACAGCAGTTATAATCTGTGCCTGTGGCTTTTGAACATTGGCACGAGCCAAAGTCATTACCTCACATGATGACAGAATAGTTGAATGAACTGCATGGGAGTGACCAAAATGACAGATTATTTATGATCATTTTCAAAGCAGAGATCCTTTGCCCCTCTCTCCCTGTTTGAAGGCAGAACAATATTCATACTTTTACATTTTAAATAATTGTTTATAGACATTAAAGTTGTGATAGTAAATATGTGATGTAAAACATAGATGGCATTGTTTCATGCTAAACCTCTTTCACAATTCACAAACAGTAATCCAGAACACCTTGCTTTGACAGCAGAAAACAGCAATAATCAACAATGGACAGAAATACCTTCTTACCAGCAGCAGTCTCTTCTACACCAAAGTTAGGCAGAAACCTTAGGGCATAGCTGAAAAAGTACCTTAAAAGAGATTGAAGCTAGGACCAGTAGTATAATATAAAAGGGAAGAAGTAATTTCTAGGGGAGTGAAGTAATAAATAATGACAGAAATGCTCCCCTTCACAAACTGCCTGCTAGTACAATGCAAGAGCAAAATGCCATCAGGTAACTGAACACAGGCAGGACTTCCAATCACCCAGAAGGACTAGCTGTGAATTCATCCTGGTACAGGCCATTCATGTTGGCCACATACTAAGAGGATATGGTACAGAGGAGAGAGCTAGGCCAGTGTTACTGAGTAGGGCTGGTGTGGTGACTCTCTAGGCTGACAGCATCAGCACCCTAACTTGCAACGTAGTCACTGGCTGCCTGAAGTTGTGCAAAGACAAGAGGCCAAACCCAGGTATTTGAATGCAGAACGGCCCCTTACTTCAAGCAATGAAGATCAACTCAGTTTTTGACTAAGCATGTATCACCCAAAACGTGATTACAGTTGGGAGCGTTACACTTTCTGATCCTTCAGTCAGACTGCAGTTTCTGAGCACCACAGTATCCTTGCACAACACGTATCTTCTGCTGCAACCACCTCGTTACTAGTTTTAAGTGTAAGAATCCAATAGGTCAAGCAGAACACAAGGTAAACTTCAGACAGCTCAACACACACCTGATGTTAAAAGTGGCCCTACTTTACTGAGTGTCCACATTTTCCCTTTTATACAGGGCTAACCTCGGTTCCAGACTTCTGTTTCAACCTGACTGAAACATGATGCTGCTACAGAATTCCCTGAAAGGGCCTGCCAAGTTACTTCTTCACTTTTTTGATCTTTATCAACTCCCCATACCTTTCTCTACTTACAAAGAAATGATTTAAATGTATTTATTTATGCACATTTGCACACATTACCTTTAATCTAAGCAATAGCTTTAGAGTTAAAACATCACCCCAAAGTGTAAAAGTCACTTTAAGTGTTTTCTAAATTTACATAAGAATTCCAATCACTGACATCCATCTTCTGAGACATAGTAACCAAAGCCAACAAGTAACCGAAAACTTCACATTTACTTCCTTAAGTCTTACTGCCTGTAGAAACAAATTATTTCAATTCACACTTGAAAGATCAAAAAATTTCTTGCATTCCTCTCTTCAGAAGTTCACCAGACTCAGGATGAGTATTTTTGTCACAGGCTCTTGCTCTGAATGCTGCTGGTTTGACTGACAAACAGTTGAATTTAGTCCTCGGTTTTGGGTCTGTATTTACCTGAACAAGTGAGTAGCATACACTCGAAGCTGTGCTTAGTTGTAATAGATAATAATCTCACGTGACACATTGAAGAGCTCATCTTACAGCTAAAAATATGATCACCAAATACTAAGGTTAAGAAAAGTGTATTTATTTGATTCTCCTTTTTGATGACAAAAGTAGTACACTTCATTAGTAGCACAGAAAAGAACCGTTTTCAATGTGAGATGGAACCAAACAGAAGATCATAATGCATTGCTTCCATAGGTTTAGAAGCAATTACAACATCACTCTTTCAAAAGCATCAAAGAAAACTTCTGTTGAAACTTCTGAAGCATTTCCTACACTGGTGAATCTTCTCCATACTTCGCTGTGAGAAATAGAGACTTCTGCATGTATCATTACCAAAGAATGCATAAACCAACAACCACCACCGCAAACTGCAATGAGCCTCAGTCTGTACTGCTGTAACAGAGGAGCAGCTCTTTCATTATCAGATACACTTCATACAAGCACACACACCTCTGATCTAATATATACAGTGTCGATTCAGATGGGGACTATTTTCTGCGCCAAACTAATTTTCATGTATACACACACACACACACACATACTGTATATGAATCACAAAAAGGTGAAGAAGCAAGGGAAATGGATAGAGTAAGACTGTAATTTTCTGTTAGAATTTTTGACTTTTGGGTAATATTTATTCATACCATGCAGGACAGTTGCCTCTGAAGAGGGAACCATTCATCTCCATTATTGCCTTAACATACAGAAGCTTCTCTGAACAATTTTTTCCTAAATAGGAAGTTACTTGACTGAAACATTGAGGGGCTTTTCCCTTAGGGAAAAAAAAAACATCAACCTTCCTATTTCAGTTAAAAATAACCACTTTCAGAAAATGTGATGTACAGCTGGTTCCCAGTTAAGGTTGTGAAGTTTGATGAAGGAAGCTTCTCCCATTTGAAAAGCTATAATGTGATACTCTTACTCCTTCCACTCACAGTCATCTTCTATGGAGAACTCATTCTCAACAATAGTATATGCTGAAAGGGAGGAATAATTTAAATTGAGGGGTACATGACATGTGATATCCACCAAGCCATGCAAATTTAAAGCTATCAGAGGGGAAGACTTAAAAAAATAAAAAGCTACATTCCCTTATTAAGCATAACATTAATTAAATCTTTAAGCTACACAACATTAACACGCTTCAGTCTCAGAAAACAGTCACATTAAACTTAATTTCTTGGCAGTTTTGATAACCTTTTAGCCAAGTTAAATACACACACGTAATAGGCTTCGCTATAACCGCTACACAGAAACGCGCAGTCACACACCATTGTGCGATTCCATACTATATAAAAATCCCACTGTGGTATGTTGATGGAAGGCAAGATGCAAAACACAGATGCACTGTGTGAGAGTTTCTTTAAACAGGCTTAGTTCTGTCCTGAACGGATTACATGAGATACATGTTAAAGACATGAAAATACTACAAGAATACAGTTTCTTATGTCAAAAAGCAAACTTTCAAAATACTCAAACAGTCATTAATTATCAATTTTATCTTTTAGAAATATTGTTTTTAAATTAACTGACACTAATTTCCTGCTTCTAAACAGATGATGTTCAAAAAAACCTGCAGATTAAGGCCTGAGTACATTTTCAACTTAACATACCATTAAAAATACCCATACTACATTACACTTCCTTCAACAGAATATACTTGGTAAAATTTTCCGAGGAAGCATGGATCTAAACAAAAAGTTGAAAACAAAGATGTGGGTTTATACAGTTAATAGAGCATGCAGCTTGAAACACTCTCTTGTACCCTTTATACATAATTTAAGTATCTAAATATGGTAACTATGTGCAACCATTTATGAAATTTCCAGTCACTATTCAATCAACAGAACTCCAGTCAGAATCAGAAACCTGTATCTGGTGCAGCACTGGTGTTATGAAATGGAAAGAAGACAAACTTATGCAAAACCTGTGACAAAGAAAAGATTTCCCAGCTCTTAAGAAAACTAAGATGCATAGTTTTGCTACTCCCAAAGAACAGTAGTGGTGATGATGAAAATAACGACAGTTGCAGCAAACCTTTGTTTTAAGTCCGACTATCTACATATCCTCAATCTAGGACAAAAGTGGTTTTGTTTTCAACTACACAGGCGCACTTATGAAGTCCACCGCCACCAAGCTACCTTCATTCTGTCCCATACAGCTGATAGAGAGTCAAATGCAGGGCGAACATCCAGGATAGTGAACTGGTAGTTCTTATCTACTGCTCCACCATCATAGTAATCAATAACATATCGTACTTCCTTTCCACATCGGTCAACAATCCAATCATGTCTGTCAAATGGAAGTTCATATCTGCCAAGAGAGATAATACAGTAGATATTTTAATGAATATTATGAACCTGGGAGAAGAAGTGGAAGTCTTATTTGAAAATATTTATTTATCCAGATACTTGGGTAAGATCCCCACTAATACTGCTGTCTTCTGGTAGTTATGACCTGACATTCCAGCTCTGAAACAAATTAATTCTATGCCATGTTTTCAGACACGTGTCCCTATCCTCCCACCTCACTGGATGACCACCTTCCCTTCCCACATACCCCATCCATGAACGTATTCTGGCTCTTGGTGAATACTCTTTTGCTTTGCCTCCAAATCGCATCAGTGATGGTCCACATGGACATTCCCTGTACACACAATTAAAAACTTTTTAAATTTTAGAACAGGCTTAAAAGTGTTTTAAACACTAAAGCAGCTTGCTTTAGTAACATTAAAAAGAAACAGGAGAAAGAGTAACAGTAAAAAATTACAAGTGATCTAAAGCAGTATTTTTTTAAGGTTAGAAAAGTCTCAGTTCCTGATAGCACCTGCTGCTGGTACAATAAAGTACCTTTGATACACTCCACAGCATTGTTCTAACTGACAACAGAGCAGTTCTCACCAAATCTAATCCACAGATTTAATAAAGAACAGAAAAACATAATCCAAACTACAGTGTAACAAAAATCACAGAACTTCAGAGAACAATTTCTGCAAACAGGATGCTTAACTAGTCTGTCTCCTCAAAAGAGGGACAATACTGACCTACAAAGTGACAGTTTGTTTTACATAACATTGCAACTTTTAATCACAGATCTTTTTTATAACGTAGATTTCAATTAAATCAGTCTCAAACACACAGAACACAAAGTTAGTTTCTCCAAATCCACGTTACACACACACAACCAAAATGCTCATTGGTTTTATGAAAACAATAGTTATGCAAGTCTAGTTAAGCTCTTGTAGATAATCTTCCTCCATATTCATAAAAGTGCAGGTTCCTACAAAAGTAGAACTTTAGAGATATATCAGCGCAGGCATATTTCTGCAAAAATTGTTCTGTTGTCTACAAAAATAAAACCAGAGTTTTTCCTTTGCATTTCACATGTACATACACAGCATGAAGAGCTTCCCACTTCAAAATCTCTTTCCATGCTTGCTCGTTATTTTGGTTGTGAATCTTAATAATGTTGCTCATGTCTTCACTTGTTATGTCATCATCTTTCCACCTCCACCTAAAAAATAAGCTTCAGTAAGAAAACAGCTTACAAGCATTACAGCATAACTACTCCAACTTCCCCAATTTACCTGACAGGCTTTTGAATCAAGAGATTTCAGGTTCTATGCAAAGACACAGAGTGAGTACCAAAACTTCCAGCTTGCGTGCTTAAGCATCTTCAGAACTTCCTTTTCCGTGTAGTTATCAACATTGTCATCATAATTCTAGTTAACCAAATTAACAGCTTAACTGAATCAGGAAGTTATCAAACTCGGCAAACCACAGCACACTCACAGTATTTGTAAAAATGCTAGCAAAAATCACACTTGCAGTCTCACTTACACACAGAAATCCTGTATTCAATGTTTTTCATACACTTAGAAACTATCATCTCGCTGACCCTGCATTATGATTATGCATTTGCTTCCTTTCCAACAGGCATAACACTAAACACGTGTAAATGTTTACAGGATCAACACATGTGTGTTCAGTATAGCCTGCTTATGACTGTCTTAATACTGACATGGAGAACCAAGAATTACTATTGCTTAAATAGCAAATATCTTTAACATATTTGAGAATAACAAGCGACTACAAAGGAACAAGGAAGCAGCAACACAGATCTTGCCTACAGTGAATTTATGTAAAGGTGGAAAACACCTACTGGACAAACAATATTCATGTTTTAGGCACTTTTGCATCAAGTTAAGATTTCTCAAAATCATAGAATGTTTATTATCAGTTTACATGATGAGCATGAGTTTGAAAGCTGGCAATCATGCAAAATTGTCTATGCCACTGACATTTAAGACAATTTTCTGAGCTAGTGGCTGTTGCCGAACTTTCCTGCCATCCTATTGATCATGATGAGGATCATGGTCTTTGAGACTCTAAACTAATGATTTGTTTTGTAATAAAATCTGTTATTTTTAAAAGGACTAGTTGGTTATATACCGCTTAGAATCCACAAGCTTGTAAATAACATCAATCTGCAACAACTGTATTACTTCATGAATTTCAGGTTCATGGATTGTGGTAATTCACAGTGTATTTACCCTTTTCTTAGCATAGCATTCCAGAACATTTGCTCTGAAGGGTAGACCCATTTCTTGTCAGAATGTGCCCTAGGAATGGAAGATTCTTCTCTAACAGTTGACAATGGAAATGGTTGATCTGGAGATGGCTGCTGGTTAGGAGGAGGCATCTGGAAAACAAGGACAAATCAACAACAAATGAAGTATGATGGTTTGTGGTTTTTTTATAATACAGTGTTGGACAGAAATCAAAGCTTAATCAATCAGCTGATACAAAGATAAAGAAGTTCAACTTTTACTTAAGCCCACCAAAATTATTTTTCTCTTTTGGGAGAGTTTGTCATGTGAGGCCTAATGGAGCCCTTGTGCTTAAACTTCAGCTTTAAAAAGAGAAGGGCCTTCTGTAAATCAGAGGAAATCTTGGGGAGACCTGAATCAGAACTTATCCACACGGCTATTACACAGAACCTGAAGCCCACTAATAGAACCTAAAACCCACTAACACAGCATATAACTAACAGGCAGAAATAGGCGGCAAAAGATATTCACAAACTGGAAAAACACCTTTCATCAAAAAGATGCAAATGTGAAGAGGAAAATGTTAAATACAATGTAACTTGTCTTCATACAAATATTTATCAGAGTTTCCACCTTAGGCAGTGTCACTATTTACATTTTGGGGATAGTATTTCAGAAAAAACAAGGCTGTTGAACACATGTGAAATAACAGAACGTACCATATTGCTAGGATCTATGTCATCTTTCACTTGTTGTGCACCTGACTTCACTGGACATGCTACAAATTCATACGCTCGTTCTTGATGTGCAGGAACATCACCTGTGTTCTCACTTCTATGATCGGGAGCCTTCATGTGCATTGGACAACCTGAATTATAGGAAAGATTCAGTGTATATTTTGCTGCAAAATGAACTTTCAAGACATGACAAAACATGGAACGTAGTTCACTGAAAGCTCTGGTAACTACAAACCAGTATTTCACTTTTTCTTCTGAGCTTTTCAGCAGTTTTAATTGTTCCATTTCCTGCATTTCAGGACCCAGCACAATAATAAGATCTAAGCTTACGTAGTCCTTGAGTGTTCATTCCCCACAACATGTTACCCCCCATCCTGAACTGTTTGTACTGAAGAGTTCCACAGCGATGTTAATCTAATACACGTCAACTTTTTCATTAGAAGAGCTAATATCTTCTTCTAAACATTCACCTTATTCCACCATTCCTCTGCCCTTTTGAAGATGCTTGTTCTCTAGTCACAATATCTTGCTCCCAGTTACCATCTTCAGAAAGCCCTTTACACCTCTCTGACACTTTGTGGGTGTCCCCACTCACAGGAACAAATCTGCAAGGCCTCTGTGAAATAGGACTATTGGGAGCAACTCAGAGGTTCTACAGTGAGCACCTACTGCCTCCATAGACACAAGACCTTGTGAGCTGTTATGCTGTTCTGGTGAACTGACCCCTTCGTCATTAAAAGTTACTTCGGAGGTATTTTTACCAAATGACAAATTCAAGTTTTTATTTCACAGACTCACAAAATGCTTTGGGTTGGAAAGGACCTTAAAGATCATCTAGTTCCAACCTCTGGGTCACCTCCCTGTAAACCAGCCTGCCCAGAGTCCCATGTAATCTGGGCCTTGAATTTCCAGATTTGTAGACTCTTTATTTTCTTCCAAAATCTTTAAATTTGTTTTTTATATAATAAGCTTCTTTCAATGAAACTTCAGGAATAATTACCACTTATTTTTTCCTGATGCATAGGACATTCTGAAGGTGGAGATGCCACCTGATGATGGTTGGCTGCACTGGGTGGGCGCCCTTCAGCGACAGGGGACGACGCAGACAATCCCATGGCTCTACACACCAGATCCTGCTACATCAGGTTTCTAAAGAAGAAAAATAACCAGACATCCATAGTGCAGAACTACCGCTACTATTCATCAAGGTGAATCCAAGTACACGCACATGGCCGCAGCAGCAATTAAAAAGTTAAATGCCAGTTTCAGTAATAAACGTCCGGCCAAAGACCTGCAGCGCCCTCAGGGGCTGAAGGCGGACAAGCTCGCGTGGCCAGGAGGCGCGGGACTACCACTGTCAGCGGCCGCGATCACGGCCCCCCCAAGCCCTGCCCGGCCTGGCCCTCACAGTAGAACTCTGTCCGCACCCGAAGCGCGCCGCAACCCCACGCCCACGCAGGCCAGCGACCCACTCACACACGGATACACAGACACCTAACCACAGCCCCGCTGCCCCCAGGGGCCGGAATCTCCTCAGAGGCCGCCGCACCGTTACACACAGCGTGACCGACCCAGAGCCAGTGGACCCGGCCAAGCTCAGTCCCGACCCCTGCGCGCGCTCCCACCGCCACTTTCTCCTCACCTCAGCCCGGCTCGCGTCCCCGGCCTCAAGCGCAGTTCTATCAACGCGAGAGCCCGTCACCACCGCCGCGCTCCGCGCTTGCGTGCGCCGCCAGGCCCCACACCCCGCCCCGCCGCGCACCGGCGGCCTCGGGCTCCGCCTCGGGCCGCAATGTAACCCAGCGCCCCCAGCGGGAGGCGGATAGAGGCCCGTGGGGGAGTGCTGCGGTCCGGGAGGTAGCTGTAGCTGTGAGCGCCCTTCGGTATCCGCTAGCAACCGTGAATTTAACAGCGGACCAAATCCCGGTGGGGCTGCGTCTGCGTAAAGCGGCCGTCGCGGTGGGGCTGCGTTTGTGAAACCATCCCTTAAGAAATAAATCATTTGCAGTCTGAAGTGTAGAAAAGCCAGCAGATGCACCAGCGGCAGAAACCCGTCTGGCAGTACTGAACTGACAGGGCGAGCCCTAAGCAGGTTCATGAACACCTACGCCGTCAGAATCGCATACAGTGTGCGGTTTGCTCTCAGATATGATATATGGAAAGCCAGAAAAGCCGAGCAAAGGGAAAATGTAACAGTAAAACCCACCATTCTATAACAAAAACAACGAAAAACAAATACCCACTGTGGAGATTAAATAGAAAATGCTAATGCAGAATTATCACAGGTAGTGGAAACAAAAAGCAATTAAAATTCTTGGGAAAAATAGCAAGATTCATAGAATCGTTAGGGATCAGAAGGGACCTTGAAAGACCATCTAGTCCAATTTTCCTGCCATAGCAACATGACCTAGACCAAGGCACACAGGAACACATCCAGGCGGGTCTTGAACGTCTCCAGAGAAGACTCCACAATCCCCCTGGGCAGCCTGTACATTATCCTCATTGTAAGTTCGTTCCTTCTGATATTTCTATGGAACCTCCTATGTTCCAGCTTTCCAGCTTGCACCCATTGCCCCTTGTCCTACTGACATTGCCCAGATGACATTGAGAGTCTGGCTCCATCCTCCTGACACCCACCCCTCAATAGTTATAGATATTAATGAGGTCACCCCTCAGCCTCCTCTTCTCCAAGCTAAAGAGACCCAACTCCCTCAGCCTTTCCTCATAAGGGAGATGCTCTACTTTCTTCAACATCTTCGTTGCTCTACACTAGACACCCTTCAGCAGCTCTGTGTCCTTCTTGACCTAAGGGGCTTAGAACTGGACACAATACTCCAGTGGCCGTCTCACTAGTGTAGAGGGAAGAAGAACCTCCTTCGATCACCTCCTTCGATCTGCTAACCACCCCCTTTCTGATGCAGCCCAGGATGCCGTTGGCCCTCTTGGCCACAAGAGCACACTGCTGACTCACAGTGATCCTGCTGTCCACTATGACCCCTAGGTCCCTTTCTCCTACACTGCTCTCCAACAGACCAGTCCCCAACCTATACTGGTACCTGGGATTGTTCTTGCCCAGATGCAAGACCTTACACTTATCCTCCTTACATTTCTGTCTACCCAGCTCTCTAGCCTGTCCAGGTCTTGCTGTATGGCAGTGAAGTCTACTGGGGTGTCAGCGACACCACCCAGCTTTGTGTTATCAGCAAATCTGCTGACAGTGCACCCATATCCCTCATCCAAGTCATTAATGACTAGACTGAAGAGGAAGGACTGGTCCCAGTATCAATCTTTGGGGGGACTCCACTAGATGCAGGCCTCCAGCTAGACTCTGTCCCATTGACCACTACTCTGTGGCTTCTATCCTGCAGCCAGTTCACTATCCATCGCACTACCCAGTCATCCACCCACACTGCCTCAAGTTTGGCTGAGAGGATGCTATGTGAGCTAAGCAATTTTGCACCAGAAAAAAATGACAAAATTGACATATGAAACACTTTCTATGTCCTGTGCCACAGGACAGTGTTTCTTACACTTTAAGCAAAATCTGTTGAATGTGCCAGGCCCACTGATAGGCTTTGTTCCCAGCCATGCTTAGTCCTTCCTTTCCACCATTCAGTCTTAAAAGCTGCCCAGCATCCATACAAAAAGACCCCCACCATCCTTCCACATGTAGTTGGAAATGTTATCTATATAGCACCTGTCCCCCCCAAAAAAAAATATTCCCAGACATTCTTAGTCATTTCCAAACAGACCAACTGGCTAATTAGTATCTTTCTTTCTACGCTAACAGTATAAAATCAGTACCCTAAAAATATCATTTACAAATGGAAATAAATGCCCCTTAAGAAGATGAGAGGTAAAAAGTAGAAACCACTGGAATACTTTGTGCTTTCTTCAGGCAATGTAACCATTATAAAATACAAGAGAAAACACAAACAACTTCTGTGCTTGGAAAGCTCATGATTAAGATATTAAAAAGTCACAACTTCAGAGGATGCTGAGAAAAACCGTCAAGTCTAGTTAAGCAATTAATTCATACTCCTTAGGCATAGGTGCCCATACAGAATCTAGGAACTGGCCATCTTAGTATTCTGCAAGAGACCGAGATCCATCACTAACACTCTCAATCCCTAAAACTCTCAGATGGCTGCCCATACTGTGTGTCCTGACATGTGGTATTACCACACAATTACACCATTTGATAGATTTCTTTTTCCCCACAAAACACATCAAAATGTATAGTTTAAGAGTTTTAGAATCATACAGGTTGGAAGAAATCTCCAGGATCAATCATGTTCCTAGTTGTGTCCCTAACCCCAGTGATGTCCTACATAGCACTTGCAGCTTTTGAAATGCAGCTGCCAGAACAGGAGTGTACCTCTGACCCTACATCCGCTCCCCACCTCTATTTAAGCTGAAAAGACACATCACAATATTTCATAAGTCCATTGTTTCAGAACTTTTCAGAACTGAATCCAAAGAGAACTGTTCCATCATGGTGCATTCCTTGTAACTACATAAGTTATTACTACCTTAAGAAAGAAAAATTCACAATAAGAAACAGTGTTGCTTTTCTTTATTATGAATTACCAATACCTTGCAAACAACATGCAATTTATTGCTTATTGACATTATTGCATATATCAAAGGGGTAAAAAGAAATAACCAGCCACTATCATTTTATGCAAGCTCAACTATTCAAACAAAACATAGAAATGCTTTACAGTATCACTGAAATGCAAATAATTCAGAATTTTTAAATGAAAAAGTACATTCCACACTACTACATTTCTCAGAACTGTTATACTGCATTGTTACGTTCTTGCGCCACAATACAGATTGCTACTACCATCAGGCCACATTACTACTTGAATTTAATAACGTGATCCTGACATTTTGAGACAGTATTAGCATTTACTGCAAACCAGATTGTCAAGATTTACCAGAAATCAGTATAACAACATCTACAGGTTTTGTCCTTGCTCTGCACAGACGTTAGATAACTATCAAGTTTCTTCTTAGAAGATTATGTGAACGTTTCTGAATTACAAGCTGCATTGCTTATGCCATGAATTGTCACCCATTGTTCCCAACATTTGTAATTTGGTTTTATGTCAGGTTAGATGTGCTTACATGTTAGGTTATTCTACATATCAGTCAGTACTAAAGCAAACACTGTTTGGTGTGTGAATTCTAGAAACAAACCCAGGAAATCTGATGTGAGCATATTCAGTGTGCAAATTATAGAACCGAGCTGATAATTATTAGCCCTTTTCCTCATTTCTCCCAATCACAGAATGGATTTGTCTTGTGAAAATGGAATACAGTTACAATAAACAAAACCAAGATATCCCATGCTATGTTCAAAATATTATGCTAGGTATTGCAGCTCAGTGTTAATATGAAAATTTTCTTCCAAACCTAGCAAATGTTAAAAAAAGATTTTAAAAACTTAGACAATTTACATGCAGTGTATTCCACTTGGGTGCAGATTCTCATATGCTCTAAACATTTAAAGGCTCATAAAAGCATGTCCTGTCCACAAGACAAGTAAAATGTTTGACATTCCACACATAGAATATTATGTAGTGTATCTTTATTTTTAATCTATTTGCTTTTATATTATTGATTTCAATAAGTAGGGAGTTATAAATAGCACACAGAGTCATTATATGGTTGATACCAAGCCATGCTCAACTCCTCAGAATTTGCTCTCTTAAAGACATGTCCTTTATATTACAGCCGGGTTAAAACTGTATGTACATCAGCTGCCCTCTCAGGGCAGGACATGACACAACAGAAGTAATCTGAGAAAAAAATTTTCCAAAATATTTCTTCTACCAGACAACACAATTTATACTTCATAGCTACCTTCCTTTCTTTATGGAGCTATAAAGTGCTTTGTTATTATAGAGCAGGAATGTCAAAGGAGGTAGCTAGTAGACATTTGTCATGGGTGAGAAACTACACCCCCCTAAAAAGTGTGATTTGATGCCTAATCCCAGATCTCTAAGCATTCCAAGAAGCACATCTTTCTTCTTCTCCACCATAAAAACATCTTTCAGAAAACCCTAAGACTTTCACCCATCCAGCAAAGAGATTTTTGCCTGGATTTGAATGGATGCTAGAGCTGATGAATATTGACCTCTATTTCTGTTTGTCTGTTGTCAGTATCTCAGCAATGATGTACTGTTCTTTTTTCCATACACAGAGAAACTCCATCAAAAACAAATCCTTCCTTGTTAAGTTCCTTATAGCCAAATAATATATAGAGCAGACTATAAAATTGTGAAAAGTATGAGTGGCCCTCTTTCATATTCTTCTATACTTGTTTTTTTTTTCCAACTGCAAAATCTAGTCCCTTTCTATTTGCTTTGTCAATGGCTTTCACCAGCAGCCAGCACTGTACCAGATCCTAAACTGGAGTAATTGCCAAGCAGCCCTTTATTTCGTTCTGAATGGGTCAGCAGACGCATCACAAAGCAAACTTCTTTTAGATCTTTCACTGGAAGTTTGGATGTTCAAAAACATACAGACCTGTTAGAAAAGGTGCTCTTCGCAGAGCCATTGACAAGTAAGAACCCATTTTACAAAGCCTGAACATTTTAGAGAATAAAGTTTTATTTTCCATGGTGAACAGAGATGAAGAAATACCTGAACCTTTCAGCTGCCTATCTGTTTGCTGTTGTCCCAGCCACAGCAGTAGGAAGACATTTGTCTCTGTACTTGTGTTCTCACTCCATCTCTCCTCTTTCAACCTGCTTGAACACATTTGCTGACTGGTATACGCTTTTACTCTTAGCTTTACTTACACTTCAGAGCTAAAGTTACGTTCTCCTACAATTTTCTCAGTAAAGATGGAAGCAATTCTCTTCCAGACACTGTAATTGAATCCTGGAATTGTTAAAGAATTTAAATGTGAATCCAGCTATCCTCATTTTCTCTACTGAATACTGAAAAATACTCTTTCCAGATTATGTTTTTTAAGCAATGAGGTTAAAGAGTTCACTCAAGATAGCACATGCCTACAGAGGTAGAGTGATCTTCAGAGATGTAACTCTTATCACTGAAGAGCATGCACAGATAACCCAGAAAGCATCTCTGTGTAAGGCTCTCAACTTCACTGCAATCCACTGGAACACTCATCAAGCAAATTATTATTATTTTAAGTACATTTCCTCCCTGCAAGTCCTGTACCTACAAATAAATGAAAAAAACAAAGCTTGGTTTATCACACCCCCACACACACAGCAATTCTAAAAGTGGTAAACGCTCATCTTTCAATAAAAAAGACAAGCTATGAGAAAGGGAAACCTGCATTCCTGCATGCAGCCTGACTGGTACAAATAGACTCTCCTATGACCATCGTGATGATTTTATGTAACCTAATACAAAAGAACATTAAAAAAGAAAACCAAGATATCTGAGCATTTTTTAATTTAATTAACTCCTTCTGTTCCATATGCCAAGGCAAAGACACATGGTGAGGTGCCAAAAGTCTGCCTTTACTCTAGACTGCATCTGTTAAAAACAGAAGTTTTAAGCCACTAATAAGATGGTATTACATTCTAAAAGGTAGCACTTACTATGATACATTATATGATACTTATCATGCATTTGCTTTTTTGCATTAAAAAAAAAAGCAAAGACACAAGCTTGCAACATTATATTTCATCAATATTTTACCAGTTTTTAAATTAATAAAGTGCAAATGAGAAATAGGTGCCACACCTATCTAACTTGCTGTATTATAAGCCTTTAATGGCAGGGTAAAAGCACCCTATACCAGTGTATTCGGTATATCACAACTTTGCAGCCTGTTTACTGCAATCCTCACCAAATACAGAAGTGTTTTGTTTTCTTCATTAGAAAATTGTCTTCTGACAATAATACATTAAAAAACAAATTAGAAAATTGAAGCCTAATGAATAGCAAAATTTTGTTCTAATGGCACTAATTCTGTACAGCAATCCAAAATATTACATTTAAAAATAATAATCCCACTGCCCTTCTGTTCTGGATTGTTGCCCAAAGTGTATTTTTAATCTAGTTTTAATATTTTAGTATGGCTTGTCTTACTTCCCTTCCCCCCATCAGACACTTTGAAGGAAGTGGACCAATGTAATGAGTGGTCCCCACTGAAAACAAACAAAAACACTGAAATATGAATGCTAAGAAGAGATTAATTTAAGAAAGTTTACACGAGTTTTCACCTTGAGAGCTGCTTCAAATCTTTCTTATCCATTTCTTCTGACTTTCTGAATAACAAAACCAGGCTTCAACTTCCACACATATTCTCAAAAAAGTCTGAATTCACTCCATTTAAGATTTTAGAAAGGAACAAGTTGTTACAAAATTATTCCCTGATCTACTGATCTTAAAAGCCTAAGAAAAAAGTATTTCCTGTATACCTTTGCACTATAAAGGTAATAGAAACTAAGTCTTTGTGCATAACCTCGATTTTACATTAGGCACCCCCTCCCCTCCCAAA
>VZRI01014198.1:415512-430800 GCA_013397515.1 Upupa epops | reverse complement strand
CAGTTTGAGTGTGCTCATCACCAGATTATGAGTTCCTCTGGGGTGAAAAATCTAATCTGTAATAACCAAGTCCACAGCACAGACTCTGACTAGAGATTTCATCTTAACAGGAGAAGTTTCCTCTGAAAATACCCCATGTCAGAAGTTTTTTGCTTTAATGTCAGTATTATTCTCACACATCATAAAAAAAAAAATCTTCAAAGCATTTTAAGGCAAAATTCCCATGCCAGTTTTAGTTGACAGTATATAAACACAAAACATACGTAAGGGTAAAAGTCATTCCATTATAAAGCCCTACAGTGGCATTTCCTCAGTACTTGTGAAGGTATCATTCCATCTTTCACATCTGCTGGCAAGATCCTGTGATTTCAACACAGCCCACAGCTCCACTAGCATTTTTTGTACACGCATTACAGCTCCCACATAGAGGCTCACTTCATAGGCATAGTGCCTATATAATATACAGGTTGTGTGAGTTATGTACACGTTGCATAATTACCAGAAATGAGGTAGCCTGTGGTAATAGCAATATTCAGTTTCACAATTGAAGGGTCACCCCTGTAAACAAACCAAAAATACACAGTTATTGCCTTTATGACAAGGTAACTTGCAAAGGACATACACCTATCAAACACAAAGGCCATCAGGTCACTTCATTCTTAGCCCATCAATAAGATGTTATAAGATTTGGTTAAGAAAGGTCACAGCCATGAAAATAGATTATTTTTCCAGCCAGATAAAAGACATCTAACCTCCCTAAATCAGGTACCCCCTGCCTTGGCACAGACTGTCCCAGGAGCATCACTAGAGACTAGAACTGAAACTCAGCAAGTACCCTGTGCTGCCTTCCTAGAAACAAGAGGATAAAAGAGGACAGGCCAGGCACTGTCTCTTAGCACTTTAACTGACAATGTGTTTCCATTTTTGTTCTTCTGCCAGTTGTAAATTTTGTTAAGGATGTCAAAAATAACTTTCTCAGCTGGTTATTTTCATATGCATAAGAGCATGGATGCTTATAGGGATAAGCAGAATAGGAGGAGACATGAAAAGAATTATTTGCCAATTCTCTGAAGCCAAGGAATCTTCAAGGGAAGATGCTTTCCAGAGTAGTTTCACACCTTCTGTCCCTTCCCCTTTTGGTGCCAAACACTGAGCAGAGACAGCTCTTAGTAGCACATACACAGCATCAGTTCCTCTACAATTTTCAACAAACCCAAACGTGTGAATACACCTCAGGAAAATGCAGCATTCACATGACAGCAATTAACATTTGTTCTGTCCTCTGTGTATTCCTAGTTTGGATTTGGTAAGCAAATCTCTCTTCTTCAGCATGAAGATCGTAACTTCTTGCTTAACTAAGACGTGCATCTGATTTAGATGTTTTGTCTGAGTACAGGTAGCTACAAGAGGTCTACAAACTTATAAAGCATAGACTGCTCAAGACAAGCTCTCAAAGCATTCTTTGTTGTAAACCTCTTGAGGAAAAAAGGAACACAACTGTGTTTACAGCCACCTCCAATACCAAGTCTACTTCAGTCTGTAAGCAGTAAAATGCTATTACTTATTATATATTAATCCTATTGGAAAGAAGCAGTGGAAGAGATTTCCTGTATTAGTACAATCTGTTCACTCCACTTCAAGGTTTTCTTAGCACTTAAAACTAACTGCTTCCCTAAGTGAAAGGGCAGCTTACAGGAGGAAAACCATTACCAGGAAAGCACAGATCTCATGCTATTTAAGACTGGCCATAGAGACAGGAGCATTTTTTCTATAGCTTCATGAGCTACCTGGGTTGTGGGCTGAGTACTTCTTTACATCAAGCTCTTCTAGTTACACAGAACTCAGACAGATGTGTTCTCATAAACTTAGCAGAAACTCTTCAGTTATGGCACTTCCATCAGAGCACAGCTGCAGCAGTGGCAACATCGCAAAGAAAATTCTAAGAAACGTCATTCCCAACACACTTCATATTACCTCTGTGGTAGAAAACGGCGTGTTTTATCACATCACCAAGACTAAGACTGCACTCAAGAACCTTCACATTCTTCTACAGAGAAGATGTAAGGGAACAAGTATGTGTTCCTTAATACTCATAAAAACAACTCAACTGAGACTGGGAATAATTCACTTCCCTTCATTCCTTCCGTGAGAACAGCCACTTCGCAAGAACCTTTCCCTAGGCTTTCTAAATCAACAACATATATGGGTGCACTTGCCCTTCTGTCGCATTCTTTCAAGAAAAGTCCATGTCAGAATGCCATATTAATCTCAATGGAGGCAGAAAACTTACAGTTTAGTCTATATTTGTGTAGGCTTCCTAATCTATCTCTATTTTTGAACAGAAAGTGCAAAAGGATCTCATGGGCCCTAATGTTTGCAGCCTAATTTTGATGCAAGCAAGAGCCAAGTGACAAACAGGGAGTGACTTGAAGAGCTATCTCTTTTGTGTGTAGTATGTGTGGCAATTGAACTACACCTGAAGAGGCAGATATAACAAACAAAAGTCCATGTGACTGACTCACTTCAAACTTCTTTAGCATTTTAGATGACTCTAAACACCAGAGTTCAAGAGTGTATCTGCTAAGAAGTGGGCAATCATATGAAAATGCCTATTCTTCTGAAAGGCTGCAACTTAATTCACTTATTTATATATTCTATCTCTCCTCATCTCATCTCTACCACCTACACATTTTGTACTGTGCTTTTCTCACCCCCTCAAAAAAAATTTCCACATCATCTATGTTAGCTAGTCTGTATTGAATGCAGGAAAAAAAAAACCCTGCAAAGTATTATAAGAAGTTCTAGACCATCAAAAAAAGTCTAATACACAATGCTGATGCTACCTGGTAACTTACCAGTGTTCCAGTCTTTAATACTCTGTGTTGGAATCTATTGTATCTATTTTCAGGCATTAACTGACCACATCCTTTCTTCAGAGGACCCTAAACCTTAACAGAAGTCTTGATCCTTTCCAAGATACACAGGTATTATCATCACCAAGCACTTAAGCTCTGTGTGAACCCAGATGCCAGGCTGATACACACAAAGGCTCAGAACTTGCGATTCTCCATTATAGCTGTAGATAGCTTTAAATCCCACAGAAAAGCAGCAATTGGATATACTCAGTGACTACACAAAGATGGTGGCAAAAACCAGAGGGGATCAGTGTCAGTGTCAAAACCTCCCTGGAGTCTAAAATTGGACTTTATAGTACTTTCAGACTATCTGGGCTTTAGCAGTGCAATAAAGGTTCATGAAGGATACCTGGCCATTTACTTAAAACTATTGGAACTAGATTCACAAATGATTCTTGCACTGTTAGTATTCCTACAGAAAGGTTTATGCATCCTTCATATCTGTAAATGACCAAGTTCCCACACCTTATGACTGCATTTCAAAAGGACATTAAACTTCCAGACTGGGTAGCCTTTCAACAGTCCATGCAGAGTTTCCCTTAGAATTTCTCTTATTAACTCTTCAGTCTTACTGAACTAAAAATCAAGAATGTGTGGATTCAGCTATTAATCAATGTAAAATTTACAAGCATCTTAAAACTTAATATATAGCCAAGTCATAAAACAGGCTGGAAAAAAATGCCTAACACTATTGTTTAGTAGGAGGAATGGATAGGCTAATGCTATCCATCTAATTTTTAATAATGTGAAAGTCAGGCTTAGATAAAAATGCAGATCTGCAAATTCTGAAAGAAAATAACCTAGAGTTCTGGCTTCGCTGATGGAAGAATGCCCAGCAGAAAACTGTATTTTACTCACAGGGTATGTACAAGTACTTGTACAACCATGGCCAAAATTATGTTTGTTCTTGCATGAACATTAATTAAAATTATTGCTACTGTATTAGAGTGATGAGTCACTTCCAAAATTGTTTATTAACTAATAGTGTTAATTTCTGTGTTTTCAACTGCATTCTGTGTTTTCTGTGCATTTTCAACAGATTTCCGAAATCACAGTCAACCATTATTTGGATGTAGAAATTAACGGAAATACTATCACAGAGATAAGATATACTTCCACTCGATTTTAAAATATGTACATTGTTTTTTTTTTTACCAAATGGAAATAAAACCAATGATAGCAATCATTATAAAACTCATCCAAACAGAATAAACTATTTAGAAGTAAGAGTAGAAACACAAAAGAATTCCTGCAAAGGTAGCTGGATATTGTCTTTAATGTTTTTACATTATCTAGAACGCTAAGGCTCTTCCACAAGCAATGCTAAGTTTCGAAAAAAGAACCCAAAAGTATCTAATGTAACTTCTTTCAAAGCTTACTAAGTGGCTCTCTTCCTGATTAATTTGATTTTTTTTCTGGGATTCAGTAAGTATAAAGACTCAGACTACTTATCACCAATTATTTCTGCCATTCATTACTACTTTTGCACTGCTTAAACAAGGCTTACTCAAATCGGGATAAAAGCTTCTGATAAAGCTCACCACAACACACACTGAGTTATAGTGGTGTGCTGCTTTTCAACTCAGTCAAACAGATCTGTGTTTGGTCTCTCTGAAGATACGAGAATGCAATAAAATCCAAACCAACCAACAATATAATCATATACCAATATGTACAGAGGAGGCCAACTTTTGTTATGAATTAGTTAAATTACAGCCACAAGAGCAAACCAGTGGCAGAGCATTTCAAGCACCAAATCCTGTCAGGTCAACACTGCACTGTTATTAATTTATAATATCAAAAGAGTAGAACAAGCATCAGGTGTTAAAATTTAAGGTGACTCACACTGTAGTCCTTCGACAAGGTTAACAACAAGTCTATGACAGAAATATTAATTGAAACTTAAAGGGGTTAATCTTCAAGAAAAATATGCACTTTTCCTTCTACAGGAAGAGTTCCAACGGATCACAAGTGAAACAGCAAACCACCACCAACCAACTATAATTAACCCATTAAAATGAAGTCATCTTGTTAATTCTCTCTCAAAATATTGTAGGGCAAAACAATACAAATAGAAATAAAGATTAATTTAATATAGAAGATGATTTTCTTGACCGAAGAAAATATTAGAAGTCCATTTATTAAATTTTCCTGTTGCTTGTAAGGACATCACTTACAACTGTCATGAGTTTTTTTTAAAAAGCACACTGATAGAACCTTTATGGGAGACAGAAATATGAACATCCCAACTTATGAATTTAGACTTTTTTTTATACAAAAAGGGAACTCTCCAGTTTTTTCACATGCGCAATGTGGAGACCTGCAACATTTTGGGTTCACGTTAAATTATAGTAATGGAATAGTTTCAAGCATATTAACTCAGTTATATTCTTGGTTCTTCTACGCTTCAGTATTTTAACAGGCTATTTCACATCAAGTGGTTGAATTTGATCTAATCCATTTCAGAGAGACACCAGAAACATTAGTACTGACAAAATAATTTGAAATTATCAAACAGGACAGAAATAAGGAGGACACGTGAGAGCTACATATTTTAATGGGAAATGAAACAATTAGTTTAGAAATTCACACTGCAGGACTTTTATTTTCCTTCTCAGTTGTGTTTATACAATAAAATAGCATAAGAAATATGTAACATGCCTTACCAGAGATGGTCAGCATTAACAGCGTCATCATACAACAAAATATAGAGGCAAAACCCACCAACCACCAAGGCATGGAATGTGGACACTGTCCTGAAAAAGAGATCACAGTCACAGGACGTTTTGCCATTCACAACTTCCTGTACTTTGCTTAAGTTAGGATGTTTCCAAGTACGTTCACAACTCATCCATATACCTCTGTGGAAGCAATAATCTTTGTTTTCCTGCAAAGCACTTAAACAGTGACAGGTGGAAAAAAGAAAAAGGAGGAACCTATTAGATGGGAGTGAGAGTTTTAAATAGAAAGACAGATCTTAAAGTAACCAAGATCTATATTTTCCTCCAATTAGCCCATGAATTAATTAATGAATCCTCAAAAACAATATGATACCCAGTTCTCTAAGACATATTTGTGTCTTTTCCCATTTGCTGGAAACTATGCATTTGGGATTCCGATGGAATACAGCATGAGTCCTGCAGTAGCGGGTTTCTCCTTTCAGGCACCTAATTAGTAGGTGGCCCATAGTCAGTCTGCCAAGTTCAGGTTTTTGAAAGAGGGGTATTAAATGAAAAACCTTTTAATGGAAAAGTTTCAGAAAGAATTCCTAGTACATTTGAAATAGATTCTGATTATCAAAGTAGCCAAGTATCCAATGTCTAACAGCTATGGAGCTAAAGCTGCTCACAGCTTTATAGTCCACTCCTCTTATCCTATATGAAGTCACAATAATCACCTCTACCTTGTCCACACTTTGGTTTCTAAACCCTTTTGTTCCTAAAGACACCAGTCTCAAGAACACAGGCTGCATGCACACTGCAGATAAACTCTGAATGTTAACAAGCACTTGGAGAGAATTACCTATTTACAGAGGCCCAAGCAGGGTTTCAGCCAGCACGGGGGCCCAGGCCATTTCTGCCCTTCTGGGTCTACATATATTCTTAGAAGGTAGAACAATGTAATGGGCACAGGTCCAAAACATGTAACCTTATTCCTTTAGCCACGGGTTTAATGCTACTACAAACTGCATCAAATACTGTGTAGCTGCTGTCTTTCACACTTTTCAATTATGACTAGGAAGAAAAAGAATTTGTGTGCCAAAACAGCTTTAGTGAATCATGGATACTGTTTGAAATATGACAAGTTTGATGCCATGTGATCAGTAACACCTGGTACCATATTAATGTCACTAACAACATGCACACAAATATACAGAGGCTGTCAGTTGTTAATCTTGTCTTTGTACATACAGACTATGTTTATCCTAAAATTTACTGGTACTCTAAACATACATATGTCACCCTCAGGAGCTCTTACACTAGATCATGCAAGATCTTGCCCCTGACCACAGCAGGGGTGTTGGAACTATATGATCCTGGGCCTCTTTGAACGTAAAACATTCTACAATCCTCTGAAGAAAACACTACTTCCTGAGGAAGACTTTGCAGAGAACAAGTTAAAATCTCTAGTCTCTTTCCGTAAGTTACATTAATATCTACTTTCAGAAGGTGGTTCTGTAACTTTTCACGAAAAAGGTCTCTATTTAAAAAGTAAAAGTATTTTCAGAAACTTTTTCAATAGTGTTAAAAAAAATGAGTTTAATATAATATGAAGAGTCAAACTTAAGAAGCTGAATAAAAACATTCAGTAACCATGACAGCACAGGGTTTTTTTTAAAAGCAATGTAGTTCTCAAAATTTTTATAGTTTAAATATTTTAATTAAATATTTACTCTTGCAACACAGAATTGAAAGGTAGGAACTCTGCTTCCTTTATAAATCAAATCATGGCATATAATACTAGTGTTTGAGAAATACCTGGAATTTTTCAACTTCAGAAGAAAGTAAAGCTGAAAAAAGTAAAACATTTCCTAGATTATCTCATTAGTTTACAGAGTGGCTGTTCATCCAAACCTCAGTGTTTAGAGCACAAAATATACACCAGCATAGCACCTGAAAGCAGATGAAAAAACAAATTAAAAAAGCTATTTTCTCCTTAACTCTGGACTTTGAAGTTTCTCTACAGAAGAGAGGACAGAAGGAGAGAAATGGTGCTACACTCTATTTGAATATGAAATCTAGGTCAAGCTATCAGCTCCATACATTTCCTCAAAATGACTGTCAAAGCTTGTATCCTTTACCTCCTCAGGAAACTGCAAAGAAAGCAATTGCACTGGGAAGTTGCATAGTTGTTCCTTTGTCATAGAAAATAATATTTTTGTGACTGCTTCATAGCAGTACAAACATGTATTATAAGATGCATTATAAGTGATGGGGAATTTATGCACAACAAATTAAAGAGTTACATTTATAGTACATCTGTGTCTAAAAAGAAAAAAAAATCTAGTCTTTTAACTCAGCTTGAGTGGCTGCACACTTAAGATTCCAGAAGCAATCACTTCATAGGTTCATAACAAGGTCAGAAAGAACAAACTGACAGTATGGAACGCTCAGTGTGGAGCTGCAGCTCAAATGCTTGATTACAAAACCCTCAAAACCATAACAATACATTCCCGATGCTACAGCTCATTTCAAGCAGATGCCCTCTTCCAGACCCAGTTGAGCTGATAAAAATGCATAACCATCCCCTGTGCCAGTTTCCTTCAGGACTGCCAAGAGAAGGATTTGTGTGAGCACTCCCTACACCAGTTCAACATAGGACAAAGTAACTACCACCTACGTTTAAATTATTTAAGCTAACCCAATTCATTTTACCGTAAGACAGAAACTTCTACCTGCAGAGTGCATACATGTCTATATTACATGTATTACATGCTCTGAATATATACAGTACTGTTGGGGGGGGGGGTGTGTCTCTTCATTTTGATGAAATCCTAGAATGAGGTGGCAGTTCGACAAAACACTGTTTGGTTAGCAGAGTTCAGAGTCTTTTGTAGCAATGCAAGCTCTGTTAGCCTTTCTTTGATTACATGCTCTTCTCAGGTGTAACAAGCTATCCATGAACCATGCTTTGTGTTTTGTGCCTTTTAGCTCCAGAACTGGATGCAGCATTGGACCACAACCTACCTGTATTCCAACATCTGTGTTCTGCTATCTACCCCCCCCAAAAAAAGTGGAAAGAAGTAAAAAAAACTAAAAAAAAAAGACAAAGCCTGGAGTGCTATATCTACTTGAGTAGTTACACACTTTAGTACAAAGTAGCTCAAAAATTACAGAGCAGCTTATTCCATCACACTTATGATGTGTGGAACCATTCATGCTTTATTATGTAAAATGTTACAACTGAATAGAGCAATACCAAGCAGGGGATAAGTAAGTTCTCAGAAAGCCTATTATGCAATTCAGGGTCACTTGATGTGGCTTCAAGATAAAAAGTTCCAACATGATAACAGTTTAGTGTTGTTTCCCTGTCTCTATTGTCAATTCTAAAAAGACAAAACTAATACACTCGTATCATGAATCAGCATCCTACAAAGTTGCTCTGGCAGATATACATAGTTATTCAAAGATTGAACTGAAATTAAGATGGTGCCTTTAAGAACACTGCAGGTGGACATTTGCCAAATGGAAAGGCAAGATTGAGTTGCTAATGCTGCCCAGAACAATGGAAACAGCTTTAAAAGCTGCTTTTAAAAGAGCATTGAGGAGAAGAAGTCCTAGCATTCTAAATGCAGTGACAGACACACACAAAATGTATTTTAGCTCCAAATTAAAGGAACACCTGGAAAAATAACTTGAAGTTATAATAGGCTGTTAAAGCACAAAGTTATAATGCTTCCAAAATGGCACCCAGGAAAGATTCGCAGGGTTGAACAAGTTTCTAACAGCACTCTGTGGAGACATGGGTAATCCACCAGCAAGTGGATGCACTTCAGTAACTGAAACAGGAATGAGAAAAGTTTTTAGATTGGGTTTTCACAGCTTCTTCCCAAATCTGAACTTTGTGTGTCATAATTAAAGATTTATGATTCTATGACCGTTTCCCCTTCTCCTCTTGCAGTCTTCTTTACCAACACCACATGAACGTATCTGTCTAACCCCTACACACTCCAATACCAAAGACTTAGTGAATTTCATGGAAAACCACTTGTATGAAAAAGGGCGTAGTGTAACAGCACCTGGAGAACAGAATGCAATTTGCTTTGCATCCAGAAACATGAACAGTGAAACATTGGCATTTAGCTTATGGAATGAATTGCAATAGTTTTTTCATGTATGTTTGAGGGAATTCTGACCTCTTCTCTTTACTAGAAGCATCACAGAGAAGGTATTTGAAATTAATCTACTTCAGTCAATTACCTCTTACTGGTTCATTTCCCACCCCACCCCCTCGACTTTCACATAGGCATCACTGTCTAACAGTCTCTCATGTGCAAGCATTTATAATGCTGGGTGTTCAAGAAGGGGCCCCAGCATTTTATGTTCAGAATTTGTCAATTTTACAGGTGTTTACACTAATCATCTTTCTGCAACTTTATATGGGCATGGGTGGCTCAGGAGTTGACAATTTCAAATAGGTCATTAGCTCCAGTTTGGGGTTGTTTGTTTTTTTTTAAACACTCTACCTTGAATTCCATTCGATCTTCCTTTTTTGGCTGAGAGTATTAAAACCAGGTGTTAGACGTGTTGACACCCAAGAACTTAAAACATGGAACAGGAGCTGAAATACAGTAAAACTGATAACAGCAATGCCAATAGTCAGGTTGCTGAAGGAAGCCATTGTTCTTCAGCCTGTGAAGACAAACAGAAAATAATTTCAGTCTGTTCTCTCACTATTTTAAGGGGCCACAGAAAGCATTTTTGACATACTCCAATAGAAATATTACTCACTAAAAGTTCATCCTGCCCAACATTTCTATTTAAGTCTTACCAGTATAAAAGTATCCCCAAACATTCATATGTAAGAGTTGTGTTTTGGTTTTGGGGGTGAATTTCTTTAACATCTGTATAATATACATTTTTACTGCCTGAAGTCCCAGGCACCTTATCTAGTCACAAAGGGCAGGAAAGATCACTGACCAGTGCAAGCACCAGTTCAGAAGTTTTCACTCCTATCCTAAGAAGCTTTAATATTAAACTCATTCATACCAGATTGACTGTTGCTGATGGGCTTTTAAAAAGCAACAATGAATTCAGATAAGCACAGCAGAAAGATTTTCAAGTCAGCTGAGGGTATCTCTCTATCATAGCATATATGATATCGTAGATGAGATTTTTTTTCCTTCAAGTGAGAATCTAAACTTTGTACAATTTCACAGCACACTGAAAAGCTTTGTGCTGTCAGAGCTAATAAACATCCAGCAGATGAAAAGTGTATCTATTTCAACAGGTCTAAATAAATAGCAAACTAATTCCAAGCATAAACATCAGTTTCCAAATGCTTCAGTCATTTCTCTGGAGTCACCAGTATTTTGCAAGACAGGATGATATTTTCCTAGAAGCCACAAACTTCTGACATACATCTCCGGTTTCATGGTGTTACAAAGTGCTTTATATTCCAAGTCAGGCAAAGGTTATAAACTCATAAAAAGTCCATTTGTATTAAATTGAACTTAAAAAAAGCCAAATGGCTTCATCTGGTATTTTTAGATAAATACTTCAATAGCCTCTACTTAAGAGGCTACTGTTGTCACTGACTGTACTTTTACTGAAGAAAACTATAAAAAAAATAATGAATGCTCACAGGCTAGCATAATTTGGTTTTATTACAACTACCTAAGGCTCAGCATAAAGAGATACAATTATCTAGTACACCTATATCCACCTTTCGTTGACAAGCATCATAGAATAAGAGAATAAGTCCAGGATTTTTGAAATTGTATCCGCACTGCAGATGGAAAAAACTTGAACTTTAAAAGAAAAGAGCCCATCAGTTAATATTTGAAGTTATTTTAAGTACAATATTCTCACTTAGTGGTGTAAATGATGAGTACATTGAAACAAACTTTACATTTAAAGTTAGAACTTCAATAAAAGGTGTACTGTACATAGATTGAAGGGGAAAAAACCACTTTTGTCATCAAAGATGTAGAAGCAGAAGGTTTAGTGATCTCAGATTTACACCCTCCCCACCCCCCCTTACTTTTCAGTTCTGGGAAAAACTCACAGAATCACTTTGGCTGCAAAAGACTTTTAAGATCATCAGCTCAAATCATTCACCCAACACTGCTAGGTCACAACTACACCTGTCTTTCAGCACCACATCTACATGTTTAAATACCTCAGGGGTTGCTGAATTATCTGAAGACTTTCTCTGACTAGTCCTCAGCAAAAGCTACAACTATACAAGCACAATGCAGAACAAATAAGAGAAATCTACATCTGTATCAGATGGATTTCAAGGGTTTCCTTCAGACCAGCTTTAACCCTATCCTAGACATTCTGAAGTTGTTGGATCAGATTTGATGTGCTCTTCACACCCATCTTCCTGTTCAGTGTAATGCACAAGAAAACCAGACTGCATGCTCTGGGACAGCTACGCCACACAAGCCAAAGGGCGATAAGACATTTCAGTTCCCAAGCGATTTTTTACTCCAAACTACAGTTTTTATGTACAGCAGCTGCAGTGTACACTGACAAATTCTAGCTCATTCCAGTTATTCACCCGATGACCTGCTGTAGTTCAGCAGCATACTGGTCTTGCATACTTTGTAGTGTCAATCCACTTAGACTTGCCATTTCAAATATTATCCTGAATATGCAGTATTCTCCCTAGTACTTTGTAGGCTGTTCTCTGCATACTTCATTTGCTTCCACTGACCATGAAGATATAAATCTAACTTGATGTCCTTTTTCATAAAGTACTAGAGACAATAAGTGTTAGCCTCAACTTTCTGAAACCTTCATACTTCAAGGAATAAAATAAAAATTTAATATTATATTCCAGTTTAAAACCCCTGGTAAATCCTGCATGGTATCCATTTCGGTTTCTACTCCCAGAACCAAAGCTTGTTATTACATCATCTCTTTCACACTAGGCAAGTCCTCTCCTGGACCATATAAGAAAAAAAATAAAAATCAGTTTGTTTAATTCCTAAGTGAAAGAAGCCAAAATGCACACTGAAGACAATTCTCTTCAGAAAAATAGCAAAAAAAAAAAATTCACTGGACATCCATCACACCTGCTTCACTCTTTTCACTAAAATACAGCAGTTCTTATGATGCTACCAAACGTATTGATCTGAAGTGACGATAGTAGTACCTCCGAGTTTCAAAGACACTGACAACTTCTTTTGGACAAAAGAAACACGTGTGTTTTTTTATAGTTTGCTTCACACCAGAAGGCTTTCTTCGATAACCAATGTTTCACCATGTGACAGGCCTTCACTTCAGTACAGGAGATTGTGGAATTAAAAAACAACCTCCCAACCACCCCTTGCAAGAAATGCATTTTAAGAGCTATTCTAATGACCTTGTATAGGGAATTCATTTTAAGAAAAAGTACTTGTGTAGACAGTACCTGATGTGACTCTCATTTCATTCTTACATGTCTCAGAAGTTTCAGCAGCAAGTGCAGAATGCCCATGAAAAAGGTATGACGGTAACAGAAGAAACTAGTTGTGCAGCCTCTGTGGCTGGTCTCACAGATACTTCTAAGAGTTCTGCAAGATGGATTTCGAAGTTAATTTCATATATGCTTATCAAGATGCTGTACCAACTCCCTGAAGAATTTCAGGGGTTAATTAGGCAAAAGTCGTGCATTTTAATTCAATGGCCAGGTATAAACACAGCATTTCCTGTAATATTATTTCAACTATAAACGTTTCTTCAAGTTGTTTCCAACTACATGCTGTTTAACATGAAAATTAACTGTTGTTAATTAACAGATCCCTTTTATTTAAAGGAAAAAGCCATTCCTGAACAAAGTTTACCACTTAACAGGTACATAATACCCTTCTGATTAGAAACAATTTCATTTGCCCCAGAGACAATGAGCAGAGGTGGTAAATCAATAGCAGCTTCAACTACACCATGTTTTTTCAGACCCAGTATCTTCTTACTGCTGCCCAGCAAAGCTTTATCAAGATACAGACCTTCATGGATTATACATAAGCAGACATTATCACTCAAAGTCCATGGTCATTGATTATCATCCAGTCAGCCGGCACCCTTCTCAAGTTAGCAGAAGGCTGGGTGTGGAGGGAGGGAGGTTTAGTGTAACTACTTTGTAATTAAGGGAAGAAAGTTCACCACTGCTAGGTTTCTTGCAGCAGTCTTTTCCTGGCTTACCCAAAATTGCTGTCTTAACCATTCAGTTAGATGGTTATTACAAATGATCAGAACTTTACTTTTGCAACTTTTCAGTGTAGTCTTCAGATAAATAAATACCTGAATATATATTGAGTATAACGATTCTCAGCAAGGTGTCACTTATACATGTCTAGAAGAGTATCAAACTGCTCTATTGACCCTAGTAATTTTCACAACACTAATAGAACAGCTTTTCAAATACTCAGTAAGAGCTGAAAACACATTCTTTTCATCTGCTATTAAACGTCTTCCTACAATTTCAGTTTTCGTATTTAGATGAAAGATACAAACAATATTTAGACTCAGCATTCATTTACCCCCCTTATTAAACCATTTGATAGAAACAAAGTCAGCAGTTACTGAAACAGGGTAAAAGAGTGGAAGAGATACAAAGCACTGTACTATTAATGGCATTTAGGACTTAGGTTCTCATTTCACTTCTTCCACATCAATTTTTCACATGACAAAGATAAGCAATACAATTAGAGACACAAGACAGAGCAAGCAGGTGCAGAGGAGGGTATATGGCCTGCAGCCCTCACTTTCTTCAAGGCTGGATTTCAAGATGAGATGGATCAACAAGATTATATACCCTAAAGCTGCCAGTGATACCAGTACATCGCATTCGCCCCACGCTCTCCTGATCTGTTTAGACCCAGAAGCCAAATCCAATTGTTGTAAAATTGCCACACTAATTTTCAGAGAGCAGCATGGAGCTACTGGCTGTTTGCACGTTTTATAACAAGCCCAGTAATAAAACATCTGCAGTGTGGAGTTTTGCTGTGCTGGTGGTTCTCAATGGGAGTTTCTGTTGCTCCAATTAGATAAGCCCTACTGCATTTGCTTCAGCTCAGGGCACAGCAACAGAAATCAAGCTGCCCACAGCTCAAACTGTTCCCTTTCCTACGTTAAGGGCCATTCATACCGCACAGTCCGCTCTGCTTCTGCTCTTGGAACACCACAGCAAGTGGCAGCTGAAGCTCAGGGCACTGGAGTTGAGCGGTGCGCTACAGTACCATCTACCTCATCCGTTTCCTCGCACCCTGCGAGAAGTTTGCAGTCTGAAAGCAGCAGCGAGGGGGGAAAACACCCCGAACCGGGGGGAGGTGCCGAGGGCGGGGGCGCGGTGGGATCCCCACAGTCGCTGCCCAGAGACGGGCATTACCTGGTTGTCCCGGCTGTTCGCAACGGTAGCGCCGCACGGCCAGGCTGGGCTGGGCTGGCGGCCACCGAACANNNCCCGCAAGAATAGATGAGGCTGCACCGCTACCACCGCCCCCACAGCCCCAGCCCTTCAGCGCCCGGCGAGACCCACACGCCCTTCCCCACCAGCTCCCTCTCTCTTTCTTTCTCTCTCCCTCCCTCCTTTTTCTTCATTCTTTTTCCACCCACCGCACCTGGCTGGGAGCGGGGCTACCGCAGCCGCGCCGCCTCCGCCATAGCTCCCCACGGTGCCGGGGACAGGACAGCCCCACCCGAGCGCAGGATGCTCCGCCGGTAGC